>JAVCKV010217446.1:0-16294 GCA_032274145.1 Herpochondria borealis | reverse complement strand
ACGCTGTCTCAATAAAATGTGAAGAGTTGAGCATAAATCCCAAGCTCCAGGTGTGACTTTTGTTTGGTCTTGCAAATCTCTTGCGGGTTTCTGCAAAAGCATCATTTATGTCGTTCGAGACATTGAAGAAGAACTCTAAGACATGATATGTGCGTCATTCCGAATTTACGCATTATACACCTACACAGTGCATCAGGGCTCTCGTGGTATGGACGAAGGACTTTTTGGCTGAACATGTCAAAAGTCAGAGGAGGGGTCGTAGACCTTTGTTGATAACGTGCTTCTCGTGCTCTATGAGGCCCTCAGCGGTTTCTCGAAGAGCAATCTTCAATGTTTTTCGGTCAGCTCTCCGTCTTTGACAAAGGTTGTGAAACGGATCAGTTCGGTCATTGTGCAACAGTCCAAGAGTAAGTGACCGTTGACTTCCTACATCCCCACCATTGAAGCGTAGGTCTGGACACTATGAGCGTTGAGAAGGTTGCTTTGATACTCCTTTTGCTAAGTTGTAGGTCCCTTTCCATCGCATTCGTCCAACTCAGACACTTTGGATACCATTTCCTACGACAATTACTGTATGACATAATGTGCCACCGTTTGGGACAGTGTAGTACGTATCATGCAATGACCGAGGTGGTTTCTATTCACAAAATGATGTTCTGTTCAGCAATTCTATCCGTTACAACTTCGGCAGCAACGTTTGATGACCAAAGTTTGGTCGTATTTTTCTCACTCTTTTGTTTCCCACAAAATACGAAAGTTGTTCAAGCAAAAGCCAACATCATGTATACATTCCTTGCTTTCGCCCTAACCTTGGTGGCAAATGCCAATGCTGCTACTCACCACTGCTACCATAACTATCAACTCAGAGGCGTCTTGAACATTGCTCTTCCTGGGGATGAGATTCTTCTATTTCCAGGGAGGTTTATTGGAAACTTCGATGCCTACAACAATGGCCTACCAGACAATCCCATCACCATTCGATCGCAGGACCCCAACAACAAGGCCATTATCGACGGTATCACCTACGACGACCAATCTACAATTGGTCTTTACGTGGCTGCTAACTACTACAAGATCAAGGACCTCATCGTTGAAAACGCCAACAAGGGAATCGTGTTCGACAACTCCCTTGGCAGTGAAGTCGTCGATTGCGAGGTTCGTAAGACCGGTAAGTTCATCGCCAATAACGACAAGGAAGGACTGAGTCAATACCAATTGTATTCACAGTGACTGGACTAACACAATTCTCTTAATCCAGGTGAAGAAGCAATCCACGTTCGCGATGGAAGCTCCGATGTTTTGATCGAAAGAAACTTCATCCATAATACGGGATTGTTCGTTGCTGGATTCGGAGAAGCCATCTATGTTGGATCTGACAAGAGTATCCACTACTTCTATAATCCAGAAGTATCCTTTGTAACCATTCGAGACAACATGATTGGTCCTGACGTGAGAGCCGAAGGAATTGACGTGAAAGAGGGAACTCATGATGTACGTATCATCGCAACAGAAAGCAGTGGGGCATGAGGTGCAATGTCAAACGCCACAGTCATTCCACACGATGCTCCACAAAGTCTAACCCCTCTCCTCATCTTAGGTTCTAATCGAGAACAATGACTTTGATGCCACGGGACTCACCGGAGCCAACTCGGCGGATTCTTTCATCGACTTGAAGGGAGCGAGAACTGTCGTGCGATACAATACGTTCAACCAGAACGGGAGTAGCCGGCTTAAAAAGGGTATCAGCGTCATCGATCGACGTGTTGACAACTCATCGCATGACCATGTCATTGCGCACAACACTTTCAACCTTGATTCGACCAGTGTCCCAATGGTTCGAGCTAACAAGAACACCGAGAATGTTCACGTCATTGACAACACTCGATCCCGATCTGGGAAAGACTACATTGGTCACATGAGCAAGGAGGGCCCCATGCCCAGCTGGGCCACGGAAGGGGTGTACTCAGAAGGAGCACCCTTGCAGCTTGCATCCGCGGAAAGCGCTCGGATTGTAGACATCAAGAAATCATACACCATCTACGCCAACAACAAAGTAAATGATGTCTTTTGGAACGACAGATCCGCCAACGGGTTCATCCTCTACCATCACAGTGACGGTGGATCCCATCAATCTGCGATATACGCCCAGTTGGAGCCCAACGGAAAGGTTCACTTTGAGGCAAATGGGGCTGACTTGACTGGTCTCAACGAGGTTCGGTTCTTCATTCGAAGCACGACACCCGATACTACTCTTCGGCTCAAGGTCAACGGTATCAGTGGCCACATTCGACCGGACGAGGAGTGGCATGATCATACCTTTCCATTCTGGCTCTTCATGAAAGGAAAGGAAGTCAAGAGTATCATGTTCGAAAACATTAGTGACAAACAAGTGTCCCTTCTCTTTGATGACATTCGTTTCACTGAATAGGAAGCTGTGGTCTCGTTCAAGCCATTTTTCGCTGGTTTCCAAGCTCATGAACACCTTCCCAGCGCACTCGGAAATTGTATATTGTTGTGTACCAGTGCAGGCCATTCATTCAAGTGTAACATTCAAGGCAAAGCACTGTTATCAAAACTCACAGATAAGCTACCATAGCAACGATTTGTATCAAAATAGTGGGTTTCCAAGTGTCTTTTGTTGTAAAGGATGCATAACACTATGGAAGTCATAGCATCAGTGACATCGTGGTAACATGTAGCATCACGTGAAATGAGTACACGCTTTCTTCGCATACTACTGTGCCGTTCACACCACTTCAAAAGCTCTTCAGTCCGCTACCGCTTCGTTCCAAACCTCTTCATACCTGATATGAATAGGTCTTGATTGTTGTGTGTCGGCTTCAGCTGCACTCACGCGCTCATAACTGTAGCTTAAGTCGATGTAACTACAGCGGTAAATCCTGTTGTTTGCGTTACAGAATGGTTGATCACGAAGCTCTTTGCAATACAAAAGGGGCCATGGAAGCAATTGCAACACAACAGAAGTCTCCAGCCACTGATGGAGATGAATGAGTTGGACGACTCCTGTGCAGTTGGAAGACACACCTCGTAGTCAAAAAGCTTGAACGCTTCGTAGCTCCCTTTTTAGTGCTCTTGTTTTCGGGTCAAGCTCGGGTCAAAGCACTGTGATGCTGATCACGAAGCTCTTTGTAGTGTTAGGGGTTTCCAGTCGTTGTGGCGAGAATAGAAAAGATCTCCGTTATGAATGGGATGGACGCTGGTTGTCTGCCCACATCTTTGTATAGGTTGAGCAGTGACGTGCTCAGAAACCCGTTGGTTGAACTCTAAAACAGTCAAGCGCCTTCTAGCTGGATGGCACTCGCAGTGACAGATCATGAGAAGCTCAGCGTGAACTCTCGAATTCGCAAGGCTGTGATGTTGTCAAAACCATCGTAACGTACAATAGTTTGATCCACAACCAACAGGCTCAAGGCGTCGGGTAATAAGGAAACGTCGACCTGGTGCTATGTTTGTTCAACGTGCGATGATACATGTATACTAATGCCGTCACAAACATCCTTTTGGTGGTGGTGTTGGAGGTGGGTGAATGGTTGAGCGAAGATCACAGCTTCAACGGAAGCCGGCCCGTCATGCTGAACTGGCAAAAACTGCCACCGCGCCAGCCATCATCTTCCCATAGCAAATATCTTGAAACGATACGACAGCATATGATAATGATAATGTTATGGTCGACGCAATGCCAGCTTTTGCTGACGCCCAAGGGAGGCTACCATGACTCTATATTTGGACGGAGCTGTTTCATCTTTTCGGGCACGGGATGAAGTCGACAAGTGACTGATTGTGTATTATTTAATGCAGTTACTTTCCCTTGTCCCAAGCCCGTGTGAAGAGATATGAATGGCTTTCGGAACTAGCCCAGTCGCCCTCTCCAATCCAATTTTCTTCGTCGTCCTTTGCATAACTTGTGCGCACTAGGAAGCATAGCCTTCTCACCTCACAGCATGGATCAGGCTGCAACCATCAGTCCCGTGTTTTGCGTAAGCAGCATAGCTACACCACTCTAGCTCTAGAGAGTAGAGCAGCTACAATTGCACTGCCAATCTACTAAACTATTATCATGCAATGGTGGTAACGCGACTGATAGACAGACAATCAATTCAGGTGCACCTCAGAGGCAGTACTGCACGGGTGCTCTCGCGACCGGCCCGTGCCCCCTCGGGAGTGCCGTTCTCGGCTGCTCGCCGGCTTTCCCTTTCGACAAAAACTGCACAGGCGACTGGATGACAGTAGCACACTCGTGGGTAGACAGGCTCTGCCACATGAACGGGTCTGCGCTTTCGAGGCTGCTATGGCGACGGTTACGTAGCTGTGATTGTGTGCTCGGCCAACAAAATATCGCGCTTCACCAGAAGAGGGTGAAAGTCCACGAGCAAGAAACTGCTGCGCCAGCCAGGATTATTGGCAACTAGAGGGGACAACAGTAGACAGTAAAAAGTAAACCGTTGCAATTTGGCAAAAATTGCAGCGCGACCCTTACTTCTAACCTTTAAGCTCTAAGGAGCAGGCTTGATTGAAATGTTAGAGTACTTTTGCATGCCGGGCTGCTTCAACTTCTCAGTCAACTCATTCGCAAAACGTTCCATCTCGTCCATGCCTTCTCCCGTAAACACATCGCCAGCAACCCTCATGAGAATATGCGTCACCGCACCAGCTCCAACCGTGCGTCCACCGTCACTCGCGTCGAGCGCATTCGCATCTGGGCACTTGTCGCTCAAAATGACAGTGTCGCCATCAATTGCTGCGTTTGGAATCTCCAGGGTCCAGGCGGGAGTATCCTGCGCGGTGCGAAGCTCGATAATCGTGACAACTACGCGTCCACCACCTGCAGCGAGGTTGCGTGTGCGCCCTTGCTGACGGATCATTTGAAGCTCACGGCGAATACAGTCACTGTCAATGTTCAAAAGGCTCGAAGTAGCCTGCTCAAAGTCATTTTGCGCATCGGCATTGAAGTTTCCGCACAATCCCGTGATCTTGAACACTGCTTCTTCCGCAGAAGATGCTTCTTCGGCTGCATGGGAACCAGCAACAAGAAGCGCAAACACTAGAGCAGAGAGAACCTTCATTATTTGATTAGATATTTGATATTGTGAGGTGGTGGCTTCAAAGTAGGAAATCCGCGATTTTTTCAATCACACGGGCCAATCCGCGGTAATTTTCAATCACACCGTGAGCAATCCCGCAACGGCAGATGCGACATGCGTTAGCTCGCTGGCCAGACCAGCAACGCATATGTGTAGATAGATTGGGTTTAATTATTGCGAGTATTTGGTACCCTCTTGTGGATTGGGTGCTTTCGGATGTTAGATTTGTACGCCAGAGAGCCATGGTGCTGCCCATGTTGACTCCTGGCTTTGGATACATTCGCCGTATCACAAAGATTGGACTGCCAACGCAACGCTTTCTAATGACATGCTCCAATCATTGCTAAGGGCGGGAGATTGATGCTCTTGCGGGCCTGGTCGTTGCAGCCATGCCGAATACGAGCACTCAGTGCCTAGATAACGATGCCCGCTCTAATCTTGGCGACTAGCTACTCTGTACAGTCATATAGCACCCTATCTGCGTATCCCTTGAGTACCCATTGTTCATTATAAGGTGAAACCATATAATTAGTCATGGTATCGAGTGAAACTAACCAATCGTATATTAGTCGAGACGCTGGAAGTAAAGATGTCACATGCAGGTGCTGCAGTGGCGACACAGGGTACTCTACAGTAGGTAGTGAAGACGGGGATGGACACGGCGGCAACCTCGACTCTAACCACATGACAACTGCTTCAATTTGGCCCTTTCGATTATCGCATAGCGAAGAGGAGATGAGGAGCAAATAGTATCAAAATAACCCAACAGGGTATGGGAAAATCTGAACGATGCCATCTCAAGGTGCAATAGAGGTGCAAAGATCCAAAAGATCGCAAACGGGTACGGGAAAATCTGAACGATCCAAAAGATCGCAACAAGGGTACGGGAAAATCTGTACGATGCAATAGAGGTGCAAAGATCCAAAAGATCGCAAACGGGTACGGGAAAATCTGAACGATCCAAAAGATCGCAACAGGGTGTACGGGAAAATCTGAACGATGGAATAGAGGTGCAAAGATCCAAAAGATCGCAGCAGGGACCGGAAAATCTGGACAATCTCAATATCGAATAGTGATCCACCAGTTCCCGACTGCGCGCTACCGTTTGAGTAGCTGTGATCGGCAAATCTCAACACCCCACCCTCCCGCTTGGGAGGTATCGGAGCTTTCACTCGAGATGACTGACTACAACTTGATATGACATGCAGATTTGTGATATACAGCCCACGGCTGTACCAAAATGTAAATCAGGCACAGTTTCGAAGTCTATGCGCTATGAGGTCGCGGTGTTGACTGTCGTCGTATTGTCTTGTGGAGGAAGCAGCAAATGAGCTCGTGTCTTCAAGTGGCGCTGGAAGAAGAAACGCATCTCTCATTACATCAATGTTGTTAGTAGGAACCACGTTGCTTCGCAAGCATGCGCAATCTTGGTCTTGGAGGAGTAGCTAGTTGGCCTCCTTGGATCGGCAATGCGGGTGGGTGTTGGGTGTAGACTACGCAGTCTTGCTGCCACAACCTGAAGCGCCGATTTGCTATCTGAGCATTTTCTGACGACGACAGCACCGCGCCACCCACGTGTGCATCTCAGATGTCATTTACTCAATATGAAAAATACCCGATACTGTACGAACATGCAATTATCTTGCTTGTTGTTTTTATTTGTTGTACTCGAAGCTTGCATGATTCTGACGCAGCCGCCAGTCACATTTGCACGACAGATCTGAGATTGATATCAAGTCTTATTGTTTGCCGATGAAAACCACTACTCGTACCCCGTACTGTACGATCGTGTGGTCATCTACTGGTCGTTTTGGTACTAGTTCTCGTATCTCCTCAAAAATCAAGAGCGATCAGAATTTTGACGATAGCATCGCGCTATGAGATGAGAATCCTAGCCAGAATTCGGCATGAGCCTCATAACTTTTCTCTCGCAACAACACATAAAGCGCAACAAGCAATCAATAATGGCTATTCAATCATGGAGCATTGATAACTTTGACGGTCACCTTGAAGACCATGTGTGGACAAACGCCATTGCATCTCAATATGTTCTCGGAGGCATACTGATTGGAGCCCTGCTCGTCAGCATAAGCTACATGGCCCTTCACAAGATATACTTCATCAAGTCCCAACGCTTTCGGGAGCTAAGCAACGACCACCAGACGATCGTCGTGCAGCACACGTTTGAAGCAGCCTTTCTCAGTCTCGTTTGTATACCGTACACCTATCTCGTTGTCTCGGTATTCTTCGAAGAGCAGCCTCTTCACGCTTTCATCGACAAAGTCAGAGTGATGGCTGTCATTATGGGAACCATCACGGTCATGTACCTCATGGAGCTGGCTGCTCGATCCTCGAACCCTCGTCCTCTTTTGGTTGCGCACCACCTCTGCACGTACCTTGAGGCGCTCTTGACAGTATTTCTATCCACCACTGCCATCCTGAAGTCTACTACGTTATTGGTCTACTTTGTCTCCTTCGAGGCTATGACCTTTGTTGGATTGGTCATGTACCGTCTCGCTCCAACTCACAAGCTGACTCGCCCAATTATTCTCGCTGGAATGCTGGTATTCGGTTTGACACGTCCCATCCAATTTGTATGGGTTATTGGATCTTTGGTTGCAACCTGGGACCACGTGGTTGTCTGGCAGGCCATCTTTCAGATCGTCATGACTGTCTTCTTCACAACTCTGCAGCTGTATTCACTCAATATCCATTGGAGCCTGTACCGTAAGTGTGGCGCTCTCGCGTCATCAGACGGTGCAGCAGGAGATCTCCTCGTCGAGAAGAAGTGTGGGGTGGTGATGGAGGGTGACAATGCCACACTCGCTACCGACAATGATAGAACCACTGGTAACTATATCGACGACGACGAGAGCGAGGATGAAGATGATGTTTGTGTAGCGGTTTAGACTATGTATTCATAGTAACAAACTAAAGACTTGCAACCTAACAAAAGTCTGAGATACCGTAGTACGTGGCAACAGTGACTGATGCAATAAACTACCCTGTACTATCGGTACGCAAGTATCGATTACCAATGCAACTCTTTACGTAACAGCATTCGTCTAATTGAGTCCAAGCTTGTCCGTCATTGAGCTGATAGCAACGGTCCACATGGCTTTGAATGGGGACCCCTCCAGCTCAAACAGATCAATGATGAATTGAAACACATAGTTTGCCTCCTCGATCATCTCGTGTTTCTCGCTCCTCATCTGTAAGGTCCAACTTGTTGAGTATATCGTACCACTCTGAAATGCAGTCCTTGACACTAGAGATATCCTCAAACTCATAAAACTGTACACCCTTGCCTGCTTTCAAATCCAGACTCTGAACAGCCATGCCACTCATCATGATGACCCTCTCCTGTGTAGCTCCACCCATCCTTCACTCTCCGATCCATCAACAGAAGAACAGTCACTGGCAAAGCACAAAATGCGTACAAGACGACCAGTTAGCTGGTTGACTCAAAAGTCTATAACGCAGCACGCATCCGCGCGGCACTCCCGATGGGACTCGGAGCTGAACTCGCAGTATTTTCAACTATTCGCCACTTTCCTTCATTTAAAAGCTCTTAGTAGATCATGACTACATCTATCACCCCCTTTTTCAGAAGGAGTTGAAGAGCAACAACTAATTGCCCACCCTACCGATAACTCGACGAAGGCCATTCTCGGTACCGATAGCGGGGAACAGATTCGAACATAGATGATACGAAAACATGCAGTGGCCGATGCAAGCTCAAGCCCTTGTTGCTGTTTTGATGATGAGGTTGATACAGGAAGAGTTGTGCAAGCAAGTCCATCGCTCTGCAACCAGGATCAAACATGTACCGGTACCGTCATACGGTACAGTCTCGAGGTCCGAGGTCGGATATCTTCAACAAGGTCGACACCTCTGAAACACAACATAACGTCGAGATCTTAGCTAACATCTCTACCTGAAAGCCTTCTCGTCGTTAGACCCTTATTGCTGTAAAGCAAAGAGCAAACAAAGCAAACCTCTATCCCCCCACCCTTCCGATCCATCAGATGTCACTGGCAAAGGACAATGTGTACGAAACGACTGATTCATTGAATCAGTACCTCGACTTGCACTACAATGGAGTTCCAGTAGACGTTCTTGACCACGACAAGATTCTACCCCACGCTGGTGCTCCGACGCATGCACTCGCATTTCCACAACGTGTCGGTCAACTCTTGATTCAATTGTCGTCGTCCTGCTCAGCAGCCAGCAGTGCTACGACTGCCTTGGATGTGGGTGGATCAGTGGGAGGAACAGCCTTTGAACTTGCGACGCACTTTTCCAAGGTGGACTCCTTTGATTATTCTCATTCCTTTGTCAAGGCGGCACAACAATTGCAACGAGGTGGTGAAACCCCCGTCACGTATAAAGTCACTGTAGAAGGAGATGAAACGATTCAGCTCCAAGTGCCACCGATACCACCAGAGATTTCAAAGAGGGTGCGATTCTTTCAAGGAGATGCTTGCAACATGGGAGACATTGCAGAGTTACAACAGGGATCGACGACGTATGATGCTATTGTGTTGGCCAATCTACTCTGTCGACTGCCTCATCCAAGAGCTTGTTTGAACCAAGTGGCTCGTCTAGTCACACCTGGTACGGGTATCGTCTTGTTGGTGACACCCTTTACATGGTTGGAACAGTATACGAGTCGAGACGAGTGGATCTGTAATGAAGGTAGTAGTAGTAGCCTAGAGGCACTGACAACGATCATGCATGACTTGGGGTTTGACAAGATTCATGACGAGGATATGCCCCTGGTCATTCGAGAACATGCACGCAAGTATCAGTACATTATCAGCAAGGCGACCGGGTGGAAAAAGACGAGAACACAGCCATGATACATGATGACAATTGCTCCCTCCCTCCGATTACCCACGAGCTTCCAACATGGGCGGAGACACACACATAATTGTTTCTCTAACGTGACAGGGTATAAACGGTAGTTCGCAAAGAGCGTTCATAGTACATCCGAAAGCCGTGGGAACGGTAGTTATATCCAAATATCATTCTGGACTCTTGTCGTTAGAGTCACCGCAACCCGGCAAGAGAGAGAGAGAGAGAGAGGAGATTGTAAATCGTGCAGACTACTACTACTGCATGCGGTTGTTGAGAATTACCAGTGGATACGGAGGGTCTGTTCCCACACATGAATCGCCGCTCCGAAATTTCAACGATTACAGGCCTCTAGAGTAGAAAGGTCCCCCTCCAACCACCAACCATCTCTGTTTATGGAAAAAATTGTAAAGACTCGGCTCAATGTCTTCCGGGTTAATGGTGGTATCCTTCAACATCGCAGGGCTTGACCCGTCAACAGCCAACACTGCGGACAGGAGGTGCGCGAGCCCAGTCTCTGAAGGTCGAGAGAAAAATGGGACGTCGATCGCTTCATGTCATTACACCTCATGTATCACGATAAGTCAGGCATGCCCTCACACGAGCAATGAGCATAGCCATCTCATGGTTGTACATGAACATGTACGACTGAAAACTGAAAACATCAAAGATACACATGGACCCGGGTCCATGTGTGACCCCCTTGACAATAAATCTGGAATCCATAACGATGCGGGTTCATGCTGTGCATCGCTACAGCCATAGTAGATCAATAATTATTGATCTACGCAAGAACATCATGTTCTTGATCTATGGCTACAGCGCATCTCACGCCCTGAGCTAACACTACCAGGGACTTCTCAGCGTGCCATGGTAACTCAGAAGTTGCAACTATCGATAAGCTGAGCTCATACAATTTTTTCTTATTTATGCTTTACCTAAAGATCCACACCATGTGGAAAAGATTCACACCATGTGGACAAGAGCATCTCTTGACATTGTCTAAAAGTTGTTGTTCTTGTTCGAGTTGGTGGGAGGCTTTGGAGCCAGTGTGTTTGGCGGCTTCTTCTTGTACTCACGAAAGCCATTCTTGGCGTTTTTGTCAAACACCTCCAGCACTGTTCCGCGTCTCTTTTTGGGCTTCGTTTCCTCCGTATAGTACTTCTGAAAGACCTTGGTAGCCTTCTTTCTCATCTTGGATGCAATGTTGATCTCGAAATTGGAACCTTGCTCGATGAACTCCTTGTACATTTTGATGAAGAACAAAATAGATTTCTTCTCCGACGACATGGTATCAAAGTCAAGACATGTCGCAAGGAACATAGGGATTTCACCAACAAACATCTTCTTTGTGGTGTAGTCCAAATAGAGTTGCCAGCCGGTCACCTTCTCTTCCAGCCAGTACACATTGCTTTGGTCGCAGTAGATGCCTCTGTACTTCTCAATAACTTTGCCTCCATAAGGGACATCCAACATCGGCTGGTCTTCCTTATGACTTGCTTGGGTCCAGTAGTCTCTGGTTTTCTTGAGCTTGTGCGTGCCGTTCTTGCTATATTTCTCATAGATCTTGGTCTTCCGAAACAGACGAAAGTTTTCAGTGTCGAGGAGATACATTTCAGCATAGATACCCAGGACAGTCGTCTTGATATCTTCGGGGCAGTTGATCAAATGGAGAATGTGGTCATCATCGGTATTCTTGACATCCTTCTTCTTTGGAGGTTTTGGCGCGAGCTCCTTTGGAGAACCAATAGGAGTTTTCGTCTTGCTTTTGTTCTGCTTCTTCTTTTCCTGACTTTCGAGAAGTTTGTCAACAGTCGACTTCCCCTTCAATACAGTTTGTGACTTGTTCGCGAAGCCGTCGGAACGGACTCGAGTCTGTTCGAAGCTACCCCCACGAAGACGGAGATCGAGACGAAGGGTCGACTCCTTCTCAATGTTGTAGAACGAAAGGGTACGGTCATCTTCGAGTTGCTTGCCAGCGAAGATCAAGCGCTGCTGATCAGGAGGGATGCCCTCCTTGTCCTGGAGCTTGGCCTTGACCTGATTGACGGTCTCATAGGCGGGCTGGTCGGCGACGTCGAGGGTGATGGTCTTGGCGGTGAGAGTCTTGACGAAAATCTATGGACAGTAGTAGTGGCGAGGAGTGTTGGGTGAGCATCTTGTGCGATATTCCGTATGCTAGTAGCAGAAAGTCCAGGACTATGGAGATAGCCGGTGTTGCCGCGAACAAATTCGAAATTTAACCGTGGCGTGGACTTACCTGCATCTTAGGATTAGTAAGAATGAATTGAAATGTTTGGTTGAAGGCTTTTTAGGTTGGGTTGTTTTATAGTTTGTGAGCTGTTATATCCTTTCTCTTCCAGTAGACTAACTACTAATCAATGAGATATATATATCCTTTCTCTTCCAAGTCGAGTCCTGAAACACAGCATGACCATGCGAGTAAACCACCCCCCAGCATGTCCGTCTGAACATGTTTTGAGTAGAACGCTACGCGCTGTGCAGGTCATTGGATCGTTCGTGGGAGTGGACGCTAACCATGCAAACACAAACCATGCATCACCCACCGTGTTCAACCTGAACTACAAGAACACGAACCATACAAGAACGCTGGCCATCGGGTAGATTTTACTTCTATGGCTTCTCTTCTCTAACTGACCGCTCGTCTTGAACTACTTTAAAGTTGGAACATGCATGGGGTAACCGCCGAACGTGTGTTCTCACTCTGAGCACTCGGCATGATCCCAGTTAAGGGTCCTCGAACGTACGATAGGCGGACGACCAAGAGATGCGAGCATCGCTCCTTTTGCAATATGCTAAACAGTAGTAAACTATTTTCTAGCTAGAATGGCTTTCGAAAGAAGCTAGAAACATAGAGGAGTCGCCAAGAAGCGATCCCAAAACCTAATAGAGCAACCTAATAGAGCTTGCCTGTACCAGAGCTTGATGTTTGGTGAGCGGTATAATCAAGTCCTCCAGCACGAGTCTGGTTTGTAACGAGGGTGCGTTGAACTACCCCAGAAACACTGGTGGGTCCAACACCAACCCAATAGGTTCCATTCGTCTTTCACCCAAACCTTTCCTTGAGAGTTCAGATCCAGTCCTCCGATTCTCTCTTACGAAGTCCCCATTCCAAACGCACTCTTGAATGACCCGTAGATCCACCACTGTAGTCCCGTCAGAGTGCCTATCATTAGGATGCGAGTCGAAAGTCCCTTTAGAAACAGATCTCGTGTTCCCATTTCTGCCGCGAGCTCGCCCAAGGATTGTTTTGGTTCTCCTCAACACCCCTCATGGATACTAGATTATCCAGTGGTTGCGTTGCAATTGCACAGAAGATGCCCGCCCAGTACCCACAGGCAAACGTGATTCCCAGCTGAGTGGCTTCTCCAAAGTCACTTTTGGATTTGCCCGTCCTCTGAAAGATGAAATCATACACCAACTCTTGGGTTTGGTAGAATCCAACAAACTTGATCATGGTGTAAGGGACTTGACGACCCCACAGTGTCAAGGATCCGAATGGAAACTTAGTTGCCGCCGACTTGGCGTACATTTCACGCATGGCGGGAATCAGCGATGTGGATGCCAGTCCACCCTTGGTTTCGGCACCTGGCAGGGCTTGCATATTGACCTTGGTCATTTCAAAGGGGCACAACGCTACATCCGCAAACACTTCGGCGCTTCCAGCAGCTGCCGCCCACAACGTCAAACGTGTTAATAGAGAATCGTTCAATACCTCTTCACCACCAATCATTTCGGTATAGAAATCTTTGAACCATTCGTTCAATCCAAATTTGAAGAGCCCCTGAGCACCATACCCCCAAAAGGTGGGAGCATAACCCTTGGTGACGCCTGCCACACCCTCCACTTGCCACGTTTTGCTGACGGATGAAATGAGGCCCGACGGCCACTTGCCAGCCTTGGAGTAGGCTTGTGTTCGCACCTTGGCCACATCCAGAGTCACAACAGCCGTATGAGTAGGACCACACGCGACGAACCCACCTACCATGCAACGAAGATAGAATTCTGTAGTAGGACGGAAACCGGTTTGAGTATCCTTGATCAAGAGAGGATTTGTGCGAGTAGTTGCCATGATGGTGCTGATCCTCTTGAGTTCGGACGAAGTGAGAGTCAGTCAGTCTGCTTCAATGAGTAGTCTATTCATACTTCCTGACCTCCGGCCGAGACAGAAAGCAACGAACACGAAAGAACAAATCCAACCTTGAACTTCAAAAGATACTTCGCGAAATAAGGCAATGCGAACCCGTATCTTTCGCACTAGCATATTGCGTTGAAGCACTCCCCACAACAAAATGGATAGGAGCGTACGCGGCAACATACTCTGGCCCCGCAAGACTCTAGACAGTCTGGGAAGAGCCACAAAAGCTACAGGCTCGCGTTGTTCGAGCAACAGGGAAAGCTCTATTGTGGCATCAGCTTTGCTTTTCGCGGTGACGCTGCTGAATGAGGTCCGTTACACATGGGCGACTTGCGTACAAGCTTCCTACGGGCTCAATCCTCTTCCATTACTACACTGTATCCAGAAATCAATTCCAGCATTGACTTCCATGACCACCACACACTGCGAGCAGTCAGTCTCTCACCCCAGCTTCCAGATCACGCAAGCGGTTTCTGCTAAATAGGGAATCACCCAGGCGGTCCCGGCGGTGCTTGTGATCCATACTCGCACTTCATCAGAATACTCGATACTGGTACACATATCATAGTATCCGCTCCACATGAGGCCTTGCTAGCATGATGTGTCAATGCACCCATCAGGTCTGAGTACCGCGCTGCAGTGTCTCAAGCCACCCATGTAGTTTGTGGTGAACTCCTGGATGTATGAAAGATCATTTCCACCGAGAAACATGTCAATCCTCATGCAGGTCCCGATCAGACTACTTGCTGGCCAACGACCTTCATCATACTCCTCCAAACACACGGGTCGATGAAAGGTATGTCTGAACAAAGATTATCGATACCTTTCATTGGACGAGGGCGAAGTGATCCTTCGGTAAAGTCGAAAGGATAGAGCAGGTCCCAAACCGAGTAAGGCTCCTGCATAGTCCCGCCATGCTGAGCAAACTCGGTAGATTAAATCACGAGTTCAACATTGTGTGATATCACTAGATACTAGTATGAGGAAATAGGTGCAGCTTAGGTGAACTGCTTGAGCAGCATTATTGTTGAGTCAGTCACTCGTTCGTCGATCGCATCCTTTTGAAACACTTCTTGAGCAGTTCCAAGCACAATACACACAACCTCATCTTTCAGCACGCATCATACCTTCTAACAACATGCAGCTTGGCAAGGACTTTCCCGCGTGGTTGGAAAAAGAACTCGCGACCAACGATGTCACGATCTTTCACATTTTCCGAGGAACTTGGTGACCCTTTTGCAAGTCCAACTTGCAAGCCTATGATGAGTTTTCTGACTACAAGATGTATGGATTGACGAGTCAAGACCCAGAAGGTGTAGCCAAGGACTTGCCTGGGTTTGGGTTGAAGAATACTCAAGTAGTCGCGGATCCTTCCAATGAGGCTGTGAGGTATCTACAGGACAAGTATTTGCCCAACTTGCGGTTTGAGCCAGCGAAAGCCGCTTACCCCAACGGTATGGTCCAACCTGCCGAACTCGTCTTTGTAGGTACCAAGCCAGTACTGGCATGGACCAAAGAACCGAAGACCACGAATATGTATGGTGCCGTTGGACGTCTCGATGCTACCATGGTACATCAGCATGTTGTCAAAGCTATCGAGGATGCTGAATTACCGTGCTCGGATGGTTCGGATATGATGAAGTCAACAAGATGTGTGATCTTGTAGAAGGACGGAGACGGATCATAAGATAATGTGTCAAATGGAGGAGAATTCCATTTGTTACTGACCGTGTGAATGACGAGGGATCAATAATATGCTCTCTCTGACGTGTATATACATGCAGTAGCTAATAGTGACACTTCATTGCCTATTCTCTGAACTTCGCACATACCTTACAATCCGTAGATTTCCGAATGGGGCATCACACTATGTTGACGGCATAGTACCCACCTTTTTCCTTCGCCGCAAGAGACAGACGGAGACGCGAAACCAACCCAGCGGACCAGCGGCTGTTTGATTGCTGTTCTCCGACATTCGACACCAAGAGTCATCCTGGTATGCAGTTCAGTCGTCCAAGCAGTCTAAGTCACGGTTTGTGTCGCTTGTCCGCTGCTGTCGCGAGGTTGTTGGCATAGCTACTGTGGTATGGAATTTTGCTGGAATAGCGATCACACAAGATGCTCACCCAACACTCCTCGCCACTACCATCCATAGATTTTCGTCAATACTCTCACC
>JAVCKV010217335.1:0-16295 GCA_032274145.1 Herpochondria borealis | reverse complement strand
TTTCGTCCCCAGTGAAGGTAGCGGGAGGGGTAGTGTTGGTAGGTGTGGTCGTAGTGGTCGCAGGTACCGTGGTGTTGGGAGCAGGAGTCGTGGTCTTCTTTGTTGGAGTAACACAAATCCACATGATTGGTTGGGTAGTGGTTGTAGTGGGAGGAGCAGCGGTTGTCGTGGCATTGGTGGTATTAGTTAGACCGGACATCTGAGTGGACTGGGTTGCCGGGACCGTATTGGTAGCATTGTATTTGGTAAATTTGGAGGGACCGGAATCAGCATGTGTCATAGTGAGACCAGTCAATTTGGAGGGACCGGAATCAGCATGTGTCATAGTGAGACCAGTCAATTTGGAGGGACCGGAATCAGCATATGAATATGTGAGATTGGTGGGGGTTAAAATTCCAGAGATCTGAGTGGGATGCCCCAACAGGAGAAGAGAAACCATGATGGTAGAACGGTGGTTGTTGCTCATAAATAACATTGTCTTGATTCGTTATGCAGAAGAACCTATATCAAAAGCGCGTGTTAATGGGACGGATTTTAGATGGGTGGCTCGAGAACTGGCTCAGGCATCAATAGGACCATCCTGAAGTCAGTGGTACTCTGGCGATTGAAAAGGAGTTTGATCGTACTCTTACCTTTTGCTGGTGCTGTGTTTGGGGGTTGCCTTCAAAAGATCAACTCGAAGAAATTGTGAGAGCTATTCCGTGGCTTCGATTGAAAGAGTCATTAAAGGAGTCAGGCGAAGGGAAGTTCATTCCAACGTAGCCCTTCGTGGATTTGTAATGCTTGGGTCATTTGTACCTGGGCTTTATGCAGTTTTTCAAACAAGACGCTTTCGCTACCTGGTAATCTTGGAATGACCTACGGTTCTGTGCGAAACTTTCTGTAAGGTCACACATTTTCTGACGAACCCAAGTTCAGCATTCTAGATGTTATGGGCGTGTGCCGTGACAATTTACAGGGGCAGCCAGCAGTTTCTGATCAAAATGACCGGAACAGAATTCTATCGGTTGTGCAGTCACGGTATGTGGTAAGCACAGATTGGATCCGACCATTCCAAGACATACTCTTACTACGACAGAAAGCATCGGAAGAACATTCCAAGAAACACTAAGTTCAAAGAAGTCATTAATGACCCCAATGAGAGACAAGGATGTGGTGTGTGATCCCGCTTGGCAGACCCTTTGAGGTTGCGGTCAACACAAAACAAGAACAGCAGCTTTTGTACTTTAAACTTTGGTCATTTGTGACTAGTCTTAGCATTTTCTTCGGATGTTTTCTGTCATAGCAAAGTATGTCTTGGATGTCCAATCTGTGACTACTATGACTTCACAACCGATAAAATTATGTTCTTGAACCTGCCTGTAATTTATCACGACACACGCCCATAACATCAATGATGCTGAACTTTGCTTCGTCAGAGATTCAGATTGCTGATCCCATTTCGGAGCCAGTATTGCAGCTGAAAGTCACGAATGGTACAATAATTCTTACGAACTCACATAGTAGAAGATTTAGGAATGTGCAACCATGACAACGCTTGTGGCGCCGCGCAGAACACCCGACTTGCCATCCAACGAACTCAGTCCAGCCAAAGAGGTCATTCCAATGCCACTTTTGAGCGGATTGCAAAGTTGTGGGAGAGTCACAGCTACGATCGCTCATAACCAGGTACGGAAGCAGTCATAGTTGACCAACAAGACGCTTTCGTATTGCGTTTTGTGGGACCTGACTTTGCGTCACTATCATCTACCTGGTAGGTTGATTAGGTCACAGAAAACTTACGAGGTTCCACGTAGAAAGCTGCTGTTCCCAGTTTGACGTGAGCCTCCACCTCAAAGGGTGTGCTAAAATGCAATGTCCATCACACACAACATCCGGGGTTGGTGACATCCTTGAAATCATCTTTGGGAGTTACGTCATTGTGATTTGAGACGGTACAGTGAAAGACTTCAGACAAGACCGCATAACGTCATTTGTGATCATCATACAGACTTAGTCTGTGACTTCACAAGCGATACAATTAGCTTGATCATCATGCGATAAATGACCATTTTTCGTATTCTGGTTGTCCTCTGTAATTCCTCACCGCATCTCCATACCACATGACATTTAATCTGTCACAAACATCGACTCCCCTCTTTTTGGAATTGCAAAGAGAGCCATCCAAACTTTTGAATACATATCCGATTTGCTTTCCATCCAAAGAGGTCATTCCAAGATCACTTTTTTCGCGCGCGGGCGAGGAGTGACAATGTCACAACTTGCAAACTACATTGTACGATCCCTCATCGTCAAAGAACACCTCTCAAATGTGGGGTCGAAATTATGGTTGCGCAACCGTTAGTCTTATTAGCTTGGTGTCGTACCTGACACAGTCATCGCGAGGACTCCCTTGTCCAGACATTTGTTCTTGCACAACAGGCATCGTATGCAAAGGGCGGAACACGCATGCTCCTTGGTACACGCGTAGTACCGTAGCACCTGGAATCAGTTGTTTGTGGGAGTTTGGACATACATATACCCGTCTCTGTATTTTCGTTGATTGTTCGGGCATTGATGCGTACAGTAGCCAACGCGGGCATCCATTTTAAAAAAGAGTCACTGGACGAGCGCCAGCCAGCTTGTCCTGAAAATGCCACGGTATTGTCCAAGTGGAGACTGATGGAACATGTTTTACAATATTTTATTAATGACTGGGACGACTGCACGGTGATCTAGCTGTGTGGCAATTGATCGACTACGTACGATATTCATCATCCCACCTACTTCCTCGCGCTCGCATCGTCGGCTGTAGTAATTATGATGCAAAAGGTGGCTTCCTGCGTTCGATCGTATTCCGCGACGACTGCGTTTAAAGGAGATTAGGCTTGGGCTCAAGACACCGAAGACTCTCAACGCTCGACCAAATGGTGCTATCGTGCAGAGCGTGGTGTGGACATGAGGATCCCGTCCTGTACATGGTAAAAATTCCTGTGGCTTGCACGTTGCATCTCCCCGTCTCATGTTGCCGCAACTCTGCTTTGGAGGGTCAAAATGCCTTATGGATGGTATCGAAGGCTCCTTATGCAGCACAATCCACCGCAGTTTGGCCAAATTCCCAGCAATTGTCCTTGGGGGACTTGGTGGTGTACTAATGCTTGTTGGATGTATGCATTATGATATCGCAAAATCAAGGGTTTTTGAAATTCCCTGCCCTGGTTGGGCGACGCCCTTGGCCATCGAGTGTCGTGCAATTGATAAGAGCAATGAGAAACACAGCAACCTGAACACAGGAGATCCTGTTATTTGCGATAGATGTGTCGTTTTCTTGTGCGGGACCGTCGCGCAGCCTGCCATCGGTTGTGGCCACACCTACGTCGCCCGCTTCAAGTGTCCCTGCGGTTCCCCACCAACCACAAGACCGACGACACCAACCTCAAGCCTGTCACTAACCACACCACCAACCTCTGGTACCAACTTCACAACCAACCACACCGCCAACCCCAATCCCAAGCCCACCACCAAGCCCAGTACCAACCACTGCAGCTGTCTGAGCATCGGTCTCCAATTGTTTCACCAGACATAATTTCTGTCCAGCCGATGCTTCGAAAACAGGAGAGATCATTTTCTGTGATAGATGCCTTGGCTTCTGGTGCGAAAACGGTGCGCTGTCGGACGGTAGATTCGACTACAACTACAGAATCCGCTTCCAGTGTCACTGCGTTTTAGGCACTGTTTCAGAGGATACTAACAACGGCTCGATTTCCGGCAATGTTTCAGAGGATACTAACAACAGCTCTATTTCCGACAATGTTGTTTAGGATACTACCAACGGGCCTATCTCCGCCACTGTTACCCTGCACTCCCGTCGGATAGTGGCTAATAGTATTGCAAAGGTTCTCAGACAGGCTGAGACCAATGCATATCCACTAGCAATGATCATATGCTAGTTATTCTTGGCTTACGAGTCTTTGCACATTGCAATAGTAGATGCTTATCCAAAAGGCTGTAAAACCACTGCTGACAAGAGAATTTTTGGTACATATTGTGGTCGACAAACTCTAAAACTACATCCTACACCGCAGCACAGGATGAGATGAGGGTTTACAGTACTTCTATGATTAAAGAATGTTGACATTGTGAGGTAAACGCCCCACGGAGCATTCCCTCCAAACTTGGCACCCATCTTGGCATTGGTTGACCTCTCAGTTTGGTTCTCCTCGACCGCGAGCATGATTCTGTATTTCAAGCCAGAGTTGAAAGAACATGTTGGCAAAGACTATGGTGCCTACTATAAATAGGCTGGTCGTCGGTCACTGGTGTCGGTCACTAGTGATTCTCGTTGAAGTCATACATGTACGTTCCTCCCAAAGAAGAGCTGCCTCTGTTTGGTCGGCAAAAACACGGTCACTCACATCAAGACTAACCCTCTAGCGAAAATACTGTATCGATTCGACATGCAAAATTTGGAATCACCAGAACCTCGTGAGATGAATGCCTTGACTACTAGGTAGGGGACCACAACAAAATCGTCGCGTCGACACAAAATCACCGACACCTGTTCTCTCGCGCTCTCCAAGGTCTTCGCTCCTCTGCACCGCGGCCACGAGAACGGCAATACTACATTCTGCAGTTCTGGGGAAACTAGAAGCTACACGTATGCGTCATTCCTTTGATACTCTACTCTTCGAGAGGTTTCTCTCTAGACTACAGTAGAGCCCGATTGGTAGCTTTAAGATTCTCCACGTGGTAAAAAGACAAATAAATAGACTGTGCTAGTACTTCGAACTCAACTGTATATACCACTTGTATTATCTGTGTATAGATATAATACATACTCTCTTCTTGGACACTGTACAAAAGTCCACACGACTGAAGTAACCCAACTTGAGACCTGTGTTCTGATGCGTTGACACTTCTCCTCCCCTTCATCCATAAACAACGATAGACGAACGCCCCACTTGCAACCAAGCCCGCTCTATAGACTGCGAACGACCCTACCTACTTACTGAACAAGATGGAAAAGTACTTTACAAAGTACGAGGAGCGCGTGGACTTTACCCCACAAGAAAAAAAGATGCTCAACATTCGTGAAGAACTCAATGGGTTGCTCTACGAAAACAACTTTGCGGCTGTCCAAGCCATGATCAAGGGGGTCCTGTTCTCGGACGTCGAGCTCTGTGTCGCCATGATTGTCTGGAAGAATCGATGGGGGCAGGATGAGGATACCTTGCTTCATGCTATTTTGGAGAAACCAAAAAGAGACCCCCCAATTTCACTGGTTCAAATGGTGCTGGACATCGCACCCGCTGTTTTGCAGATTTCAACTGTCAAGGACAAGCTTCCTCTACACTATGCAATACGTGTTTCACACTCAACGGGAGATGATGATGATGGGATTCATCGACCCGCTCAAATTGTCAAGCTAGTTTGGGAAACCATGCAAAGTAGTACAGAGAATGGTGCCGCACGTCTCAACAAGGAGCAGGTTCATGCAGCACTGAATTCGGCAGTCTTGCGCGGTGAATTGGAAGTGGTGCGCTATCTTTTGTCGTTTCCCGAGTTTCGAAAGGGGCTTATTGTCCAATACAGAGGCCCCGTGTACAATGCATCGAAGCAGAGCGAAGGCAAGATTATTGACCCCGTACTTCGGCTAGTCATAGAATCCACCGCCAACGAGCTCGGAGAAGGGTACTGTTGTTTGTATGCGGCGATTCAACTCTGTGACAAGCATTTAGAGGTACACCAGCCTCAAGCTCTCGTGGAGAGCTCGTCGACTGAGAGGGAATTGTGTTGCCCCGACTGTCAATCAAAGAAGGGAACGATATCGTCATAGTCAAAATCAATTGTCGTGAGATAACGTGTGTCGCAACCATTAAAATACTAAGATCTAGCAGGGTCCGTCGGTGTGCACAGGGCTGTTCACAGCAGAGACTTGGATCGAATGAATCGATCAATCCGAGTGAGGTTAGGATTTCTGAAGAATCTCTGGCGAAGGTGCCAGCACTGATTAGTTTGTTAGGCGCAGAGGTACCGGAGCAGCTTGCGAGTTCTTGTACTCTCACGCACCTCTACTGCTATCTTTTTGGTCCACTGCGATCTTTGGGTCTTCCGTCTTCCCGCTATTTAGCTGGTTGATGCTGCCGTGAGCAAACCATGAGCATCCTACGGTACCGACAAGAGACGGGAACAACAAAGCAGAGCACACACCCACACACATCCTCACTCCGATCCGTCCGTCCATCCATCCATCATAAGCAGAAGTCCATTTCTCAAATTCATTCTTCGCATGATTGATGGTGGTTGGACGCTATGACGAACCTTCAAACACATCGTCGTCGAGATCTAACCTTCTCTAGCTGACACCTCACTCACCCTTTACTGACCCCACAACGGCAAGATCATAACTAGGCGAAGTGACGACTGCTCACGGTGCGTCGAGGAGGTGGGCATCACCGAAAGGGCTCGTTCCAACAACACTGTCCAGGCCCGCCCCAATTCATATCAAAGGATTGGCTCTGAAACACACAGACTGCCCAAGTTCTCTGGTCAACGGGTGAAGTTTTTACATCGCAGGGCCTGCGGCAATGTATAGAATGAATCCAAGTTACCTTGTCTCTTTGGCAGTCGTGGTGGCTGGAGCGTACACACTAGGTAGTACTCATCCCAGAAGAAGACTCGCCAGTATTCTCGTCTATCATCTTTGAGCATTATAGGATAACACTGGTGGCGTGATTTTGTGAGCTCACAACAAGCTTGCTTAAGACACCCTGAAACGTCTTCTCGGCTAAATCTCTCGCTTCGCGGAGGGAGTTTTCGAGCCATCAAAACTTCACTTCTTTGACAACAAATCTCGCATTGACACAGAACATCAGGGAACCCATTCGACGTCATTCGTCTTCTTTGGTTCATTGATCGGGGTGGGGCTACTGATGATGGAATCATAATATAATACTTGTCAACATGAGCAGCAACGACGCCAACAAGCTTGAAGAGGCGGAGGAGGAGGCAGCAACCCCTCCTCCTCCTTCTACCTTGACAGTATCTGAACGCTGGAATCTCTTTCTTCTCGTCATGGCCTACGCTGCCGTCATGAGCAGCGTCACTTTGACTGTCGGTACTGGCCCTGTGATCGTTGTGAGCGTCGGGGGCTCTTCAGAGATTGCCCCCATTGCCATTGCAATGTTCATGACTGGATCTGCCTGCATCTCATTGGTGACGTCGCGCCTATTCTCCACAAGTCGCAAGATTGGGTTTTTGGTGGGCATTGCACTGGGTATTGTGGGGGCTGGGGTTGGGGGGATCGCTGTGTGGAAGCAGTCTCCTGTGTTGGTGATATTCTCCATGCTTCCACTGGGAGCATCTACTGGGATTGGAATGTATCTTCGGTTTGCAGCAGTGGAGATTGTGCCAGCTTCTCACAGGGCCATTGCCGTCACGTTAGTACTGTCGGGGGGTGTCGCGGCAGCGTTTGCGGGACCCGAGTCGTCTCGAGGTACCAAGGATATCTTTGGGGAGGATCTGACGTTTTTGGGGACATTCATGATGGTGGCAATCTTTAACGTGCTCAATGCCATCTTTGTGGGCTTGACAGAGTTTCCGAAACCGCCATCATCACCCAAAGACGGTGGTAACAACAAGGATACAGGAGGACAACGCATGCTACGCCAGGTTCTTTCCAGTGGACGTCAGTTTTGGGTGCCAGCCGTGGTGGCTGCCTGTGCTTGGTCCATAATGGCCATGCCCATGTCAGTTGCACGTGTTGCAATGCACGAGGTTGGTTTTACACCTCGTCAGTCCCTGTGGGCGATGGAAATTCATTTCTTGGGCATGTTTGTTCCTGGTTTTGTCGCTGGCACGCTCTTTACACGTTTTGGGGTACTAAACTTGTTGGCGTTGACCTTGCTGGTCAACGCCAGTGGACTTGCAACAGACTTGGTCGTCAATACGGTTAGCGTGGCACCCTGGTTTGTTGGGCTCTTTTTAGTAGGTGTTGGTTGGAATCTCGGGTTCGGGGGCGGAACAGTCATGCTCGCGCAAACCTTTACTCCCACCAACAAGGCTATAATGCAGGCTGCCAATGACTTTACAATGTTTGCCCTCTCTGGAATATGGATCTTTTCGACGGGTTACATTTACCAAGCCGGTGGTGCTGGTCTAGAAGGGTATCGGTTGGTCAACTATGTTGCCTTTGGTTTGTTGGGAGTCATGACTTGCGTAGTTGGTTATGGATACAACAGTCGTCGACAGGAGGATCCACAAGGTGGCGATGAAGCAAAAGCACCAACGCCAAACCCTCGCACACTCAAAGATGAGGCAGATTTTACAATGGCTGATAACCACATCTCTGACACATAGTCCAACAAGAACCAAGCATCGAAGTTCTCACTTAGTTCTGAAGATTGCGTTTCCATTGAACGTGGGGTACGATTCGAGAAATACGTCGAAGGTGTAGGCTGGTGGAGCAAGGGTGCCTCTTGCTCAACGAATGAATCGAGCGCAGTGTCTATAGGGGTGACCATCAACGCGTCCGTCGAGGTGCCCTCGTCGCTTACGGATGGGTCAGACATCACCAGAGCGACGCGGTCGCGTGGCTATGTCTGCTAGCCTCAAGTGTTGTAGGAGGTGAAACAAGCTATAGCGCCGACCTGCGTGGTTCTCTCTATTATGCTGGGCACTGTGGTCCCGAAAGCACAGGCGGACTTTTTGGACTGAATAAAAGTAGCAGCCAGGAGCGTTGTTACTTGTCAAGAGTTTTTTACTCGCATTTCTGCAAGCGATCTCTTTGACAAGTTCACGCATGTTGCAGCATGGTGTGTTGACTCGATGTGAACGCACACTCCTGCTAGCTGTGTTGGACGTAGCTGCCTGGTGAGACTATCTGATGTGGGTTGATTATCATGCATAAAGGAATAGAGTCGCTTCGGTCATTACTGCTACCTCGCTCGCCGTGACGGCCTTTTTTTGATTCTGCTGTGTCTCGTGGGGTTCGTCTCCAGCAAGGACTATTATCTCTGCTCTACGTGTACCATGTGTAAACAGTTTCTATGAACTACTGCTTGTCGATCTGGTGGAATTCGCCTTCCTCCAAGATCTCGCCGTTAATGAACACCTCTAAACCAAAGCTTGACAAGGAAGTTCCTCCAACAAAGTCCCCACCACGAAGATAGGCATTGCCGAATGGCTGCGGACTGTTGCAAGAGTCCAGGCGGGTAGGGAACGCCTCTGTGGTAGGTGCAAAGAGCAAGACGAGAGCCACAAAGGTAGGAGCAAACAGCATTTTCTGTTGGTAGTTTTTATGAGTCAACTGCTGGAGGGTTTTGCCGGTTTTTATTCTTGGAGAATTGTGGGAGGAATGTGTCCTTTCTCTATCAAATGTTGTTTATCAGCTGACGGTTCGTGCCCAGGCTACGAATCACTACCCGCAAAGGTATAATCGTACCAAAATAACCTATTACATGACTGAGAGCAAATATTCTGATCACCTCGGGAATAATATTATGATCACCTCAGGAATCAGGGCATTTGAAAGGAGGATAACTACTACCGTACTCAGACAGAGTAGCTTCTAAATTCACGTGTTGCTCGGGACCCACCAAATGAACATAAATATATGAATAGGAGACCTGTAAAGATGCAATGCTGTCATATGGGTTGCGGATGGGCCCGTCTCGGCACCCCGACACAGGCCTTCACTGGATACGATACTACCCAGACCCCTATCCGCTGACCTACGATTGATAAGATAACAAGCAACACAGTGCTATTCTTAGGCTTACAAAAAATCGGTGGCTGCAAGGGCATCCAGTGCTCAGTCCACCAGCTCGAGGTAGACTGACGCATTTGGTACATCACGTGTACGTGAGTACAAATGTGTCTGGACGTACTGGACACGAACGTCAGTGCCGGTTCGGACACCGTTCGTCTCGTACTGCTCATCTTGTACTGTACTGCCTCATCTCGTACTCCGTACTGTACTGCCCACCAAAACACTCCTCTCAAGTAGTACTGAAATCGCTCGCAGATGGACAACTTGCTGACCGAGAGATCTTTCTTCTATTGGCAGAGCACAGCATTGATCGAACCAGTAAGAGCCTCTTTCGTTTTGCATCGTACGAATTACTCACAGAAAAGGAGTTTGCAATGACAGTACTTGCACACAGACCAAACCTTTTCTTTTGTTTCCACGACTCAGTGACGAGAAACTTGGATGTTGCAATACTTGGGTGTGTCGGATTTCGTGATTTCCGTACAAGGTGCGCGACTAGAGAACGCCTTTCCTGGTCGTTCCCGAGAAATCTTGTGGCTGCCACCACAGAAAGAGTTAAGTCACTCCTTTCAGCCCGCAAGTCATTCCAAATGTTGCTCCTTGGAATGTCGGATGTTTCGTCAGGATTGTCACGGCTCAAGTTGGGTCACGAAACGAGTCTGACTTTCTGATTCTCGAGTTTGTAGGAGACGTGCCGATTGGTCGAAAGTTACGACACGTTCGGGCCGCCGCTCGTCACCTGGAAATTGCATAGTTAGCTGCCTCTGACTTTTGTGTTGGCTAGGAGACAGAATCGTTCCAAACCGCATCTCGCCGCTTGGCGTTGCATAGCTAGCTATGATGATATTCAGAAGGCAGATCAATGTAGACAAAATTACCGCGAGATTCCTTCCAATGGAACAGCTTTTTCATTTGTTCTTTCGTAGCACAAGACAAAAACTTACGTAGAATGGAGTTGTCGTCGTCGTTGCGAGTCTTTAAATCCGCCAGCGGAGACGGGTGCTTTTTGTTTGGTCGGGTCGCTGAGGAAAGGATAGTGCGAGAAGCATCGTTTTTTTTTTGTCTAGAGGTTCCTCGTCGCCATCGGTCTATAATGCGCCCCGATACTGAAACGATCTGTGTGGTTAGTACTGAGTTCTCTCGTAACGGTCACCGCGAAGGATGAATCAGCATCGAATCTCCTCTACTTTAGGCCTGTCGACAGCCAGTACTCAGAGGGTTCCTATCGCCACATGATACGTCTTCTAATGGCAAGAACTGTTGTCGGGCTGTGTTACAATGCCCAACCAATCAACCAAAAAGAGCTTTGCAATTTGACCACCAAGATATTTGTTTTGCAACAACAGCCATAGAGTCGCAGTTGCTCTGGTTAACGGAGACGACGCGCGAAGAGTTAATCTCAGCAGAATGTCGCGCTGCAACAGACAATTTCTCTTGAGAAGGAACAACCACCAACAATCCAAAAAGAACTTGTAGACAGCGCATCCAAGATCTTCGATTACAACACTGCCACGGTGCGACTAGCTTGTTCGCCACCGCTTTTTGCCACTGCGCTGTTTGATGGTGTGAAAATGAGTAACCGCACAATACTCAAAGGAAGGATATCATACAGTTTCAACCAATCTGGCCAAATCACAACAGGGCATATTATGATCACATTATAACAGACAAACACACACAAGCAAACTCATTTCAAAAGATATCTTTTGGCTCACGGATTCGATCTCTTGCTCTTGCTCTTGCTTACACGGGTAATCTTGCTTTGTATCAAACAGTGTAGCCCCATCAGTCTGTGATGGTACTACAGCCATCACCTTTTGATGCGTAAGATGGAAATTGAGCTTCAACAACAAAGCAACATTAGCGGAGACGACGATGGCGACGAGGACGAGGACCTGATGATGATTGAAAACAGCACGACTGAATTTGATACTATGGCAGCGCCGACCAGTAGGATGGAGGTATGTCACGATCTTCGTGCCTTCTCCCCCTCCACTTTCCACGTGCGTCGGTCATGGATAACTTCGGTCTGGAACAGTTTCGCAAGGTCGGTTGTTCTTGGCTTAGCAGTCCTCGTAGCAGCGGCTGTACTCCTCTTTCTCCGTATGCAACCTCCAGAAGGTGCAACGACAACACAGCAGTGCTATCAGGATATATTCCCGCCGCAGACATCGAGGGATCGGGAACATCCCGTCTGTTTTGATAGTCCTTCTGGTTGGAAAGACGTTGATGTTGGGGGCACTCAAAACGCATGTCTGCGAACTTGTGCTGTGAACCAAGAAGCCTTTGGCGCTTGCAGCAAATCCGCCACGTGTCCCATTTACACGGATCAGGAACAAGCTTCGATGGGCTTGCTACCTGGGTTTTCCTACGCGTCACCCAATTTGATCGAATTCAACAATGCCTGGGAGGGTATGATGAACGTTTTGGAGAACGATCTATTGCAACTGCTTACTCGCAGCGACGAGAACAACAAGAACAACCACGGCGACGATCGCATACTCTACAAGGCAAGCCGAGCCCACATTGCCCTTCAGTATTTTTGCTGTGTGACAGACACTGTGGAACATCGCAAGGCCGTTTTGGCAGCGCAAGAGGCGCACCACTGGCCTAGCATCAACATTACGTTTTCGGAGAGAATCGGATGTATCACTTACAATGACCAGTACATTGATTCCAACTACCACAACACGTCCTATCTAGCCCTGGTACCCGACGACGAGAGCCAAACGACACTCTTTCGAGCGGTGCGAGATTGGGAAACCACCTTGCGTCGTTTCTTGCCGGACTTTCCTGAATGCCGTACGGGATTGTTTCATGCTACTCTCATGGCGATTCGAAATAAACATGACGGCCTGCCCGTTATTGCAAGAATTCACAACGCTTTGGAAGAGAAATGGCAAAGACTTCGTCCCACAACTTTTGCAGTCCACGAGCCTGATTTTGCCATCGCATAATAATAGCGATCCTTGAAGGAGTGCTTCCGCAACATGATCGTCAACTACCACCATCTGACTTGTTCGCTTAGCCCTTCTGCCTCTCTTGCATACAACTACAAACATGCTTGAACAAGTGATGCCGAACAGCAGCCATTAATTTGTACCCAACTATTAAAGAATAATGCGAGCTGCCACGCATTATGCAGATGTGCAACCCGTTTGACAATAAAACACAAATCGGTGTATCTAGCCAATACCGTGAACTGAACCAAAACGAATCTTTAGTGATACGCACGGGGTCCATACCTCCACCGCCGCGAGAATCGGAGTTGACTACAAACCGTCTGCCTGAGTGGTGCGAGCGAGATACAAAAGGGAATGACGATGCAAGGAAGCTATACATGTACGTGGATTGGAGCAAGAGAGCATCATGGTTTGGACCGTACTCGCCCCCATCGGCTGCATTATGGAGAGCACCCTCAAGGCCAAGTCACACCTCCTCTGTACACAAGTTGGTTGCTGACACGTTCCTGAACGTTCGTAGTTAGTAGACAAACAACTACTGTACTGCACATGCAGATACTAGTACTGACTGGCACAACAAGGATCCTTTTGATCTATCTAGGAACGAATGTACCCATGGTGCTAAAGCGGAGGTGCGTATTATTTCAGGATGAGGTGCGTATCTCTTTTGTTAAAGAGGTGCGTATCTTCTTTTACGAGGTCGCTTACTTGCTGTTTGAGAAGCAGAGGTCGTTCACTGTTGTCCCGCCGAGCGCCGCTTGCAAAGATGTGGGCTTTCCAAGGAGGCATCTGGTAACGGACAGATCGGCACGGTGGTTTCACGTTTCTTGAACCCCGCCTCGGCAACGAATCAACTGATGCTTTGCTCATTACGACGATCCTGACTTGGAAAAGACGCGGTTATACACGCAAGCTTATTATAGAGCTCATCAACTGCCGGTGCCTGCTACGTGACAGAAATAAATCAACATACATCGGCGGATAATATCGGATAATGTCGGCGTTTCTGTGTCCTGAAACGATCGCCAGCTGTCCTGGTTCTAACCTGGAGGTCCCTTTTGTAAGATCCATGCCACTCGCAAGCCTGGTCGATCTTTCTCGCACAACGTGCCATGCACAACATCACTCGATGGCGTATAGAACATATCTTACTGTTGCAAGTGCATGTATGGCCTGTTGAAAAAGAATTCGTGTGGAGAGCACTCTATGTATCTCTACGCTCGCTTCGACCGACGAAGACTCAGAGAGACGTGGATGTCGCCATTCTGGGGTGTACGTAGTGGCTCACAAGCAAGAGCTCCTGTCAACAATTATCAAGTTCCTCTGCTCCTCGGGATGTCAGATGAGGATTGCCGCGACATGATTGGGGCTACGACACGACGACTCGCCGGCTTTCTAAGCAAACTTACGGCATGGTTGATAGAAATAGCTGGATTTAGCCAGGCGCTATTTGTATATCGGTATTGACAATTACTACCAGGTATGCCTGGCATCCAAGGGGCAAAGGAGATCTAGTCATCTTCGTTCCTAGATTGGATTCTACAGTACCTTGGTCTTGGACGTCTTTTGCAGCGTTGAAAAGGTACAGCTTGGCAATGACTTCTGGGATTCTCTGTGAGTCGCAGAGGCAATAATCGCATAAGTCTTGTGGGTCATAACCACGCGAGACACGTTCTTATGTCCCTTTACAGAGTGGATCGGATGATCGGCGAAGTAGTCTCCAGCTAGAAGTACCGGGCGTTGGACGTTGAAGGCCCTCTTGGTGACATGAATGGAACTCTAACCAAGTATATCTGCTGCTGTCACTTATTGATGCCTCTTTTAAACAAGTACGATCGTAGTAAATGGATCAGTTGGTCCCGAACGGTACATAACGGGGGTGGACGACAGAGTAGCCGAAAGGCATAGTTGAAGGTTGCAGTATTAATTATGGACCGTTTTTTGTCAAGAAAAGACCCTGTTCGTAGAAATCAATTATGGTGAAAGTCATTATAATTCTCACCGACCACAGCCCAACCTCTGCTCACAAACTGATTTCCAGTCTTCACTTCAACCATCCCTTCTCCACCTTTCAAGGATGAAGTACGTTCCATCTATTTTCCTCCTCTTTGCTTTCCAAAGCCCGGCAACGCTGATGGCCCAGCAATCTCACCTGCGTAGCGGGAATGATCCTGCTCCACACCACGTTGGCGCCACTACCACGGGAGATGGATCTCCGTCCTCGGTCGCACCACACTATGGTAATAAATCTCGTCGTCTAAGCGAGGAAGAGGTGTGCATTCCTGAGGAGCTTTACTACGTCGCTGAGTTTAAAATCTCCACCCTCGACGAACCCAAGCAGGAATGTACTGAAGCAGAGATCGCGGGTGTCGTCGAGTTAATTGATGCTAGGTTCGGGGAGTACTCTACAATCCATGAAGTACTCGGCCCTCTCGATATTGAGCAGTTTGGAAGCTCGTGTGATATCGAGTTTATTTATCCGGAGTTAGGGGCTTGTCAACATTGTTCTAGTTCTGATACCGACAATCGTCGCCACCTTCACGCACGACATGACGGTGATGTCACTATCTCTGACGCCACCCGAGATGTGTCTAAGAAGTCCCGAAAGCTGCTCTATCCGAATGTTATGGAGCGACGTGCAGGTGCTTTTATGTACGTCCATGGTGCCGCGTGCAGATTTTGTAATCCAGATAACAAGGACGGCCGGCGCAAACTTCGCGAACAAGAATCGGACAACAAGGCTGCGGATGGACAGCCTACTGCCCAAACACAATTTCATGGGAAAGACGCGTCACCACCGAATCCGGGCCGTAGGTTGGCTGAAGAAGTTGGCAACCAACAAGTCTTGATTCGACTGGTGACGGACGACAAGCCGTGGGAGACCCGCTATTCGATCTCTGAAGTGGACGGACCAGAGGTTCACTCCAAGGGCGGCTTCACCACTACAGATGATATTCAACATGAAATCGTCCATCTAGAAAAGGGCAAGCAATACACATTTGATGTCTACGACTCGGAAGGTGATGGGTTTGCAGACCACGGTGGTGTTGATCTCTTCTTCGGTGGACTCGAGTTCCGAGTCCCTTTTGGGAAGATCCACGGAAACTTTGGCGTTCACGAATCGATCAAATTCATCGCCAGTGGATTGGCTGATGCTGCAGGAACGGAAACGGACCCCAAGGACCCCTTTCCTAAGCTTCAACATGACATATCGGAGCAAATCTCATTGTATGTGCGACGCCACTTCCACCAAGACCCGGCCCATTGTTTGTACAACACCTACCCAAGCGTTTGGGTTAACCTATCAACAGCAACCAAACAGGAAGCCCGAACTGTCTGTCCTCCGTCTCCCTTGGGTTTTTTCCCTTTTTGGCCTCCTCCTCCTGGCCCAAACCCAGTGCCTGCTCCTGGTCCTCCTCCTCCAAACCCAGTGACTACTGCTACCCCTCCTCCTCCAAATCCAGTTGCCACTCCAAGCCCTCCAGCAACCCCAGCAGCCTCCACAAACTGGAAAGACTGGACACTTTCTACCGACAAGCGCTGCGGTGCCAACGAACCTGATGCTCGTGGAAACTGCGGTGCTA
>JAVCKV010217224.1:0-16297 GCA_032274145.1 Herpochondria borealis | reverse complement strand
GTCAATCTTCGTGCTCGAGATGCGATCTTCTGATTCTTGAAGAAAGTGAAACGTGACACGTTCTACAATAGGCTGGCAGAGTTCAACGACAGACTCGAGTTTGCGAGGTGCCACCGGTTCACCAGTCATGTGAGCTTGCAAAGCATCATGTTCAAGCTGAAGGCGCGTCAACCACATAGTATAGGAGGAAATAGTGTCCTCATTCTCGGAGAAGTTGTCCATTTCTTGTTGAAGAATTGATGAGGCTTCCTTGGAGGGGTACTTTATCCTTCGCAATGACTGTCGAAGGTTAACCAGGAGCTGAGCTCGGACATAGCGATACAGAGGTTGATACTCCTCCTCATAGACGTGATGGAGCAACCCCTGTCTCTCGTGTCGCATCATCACTTGTGTCAGCGCAACGCATTGTTTGGCATCATTCACTAGCAGAGCTGGAGACTCTGATGCTGCATGCCATTGTGCAAGATCGCGCGTGAGCTCCAATGACTGAATTTCTTCATTCAATTCCAATAGACGTTCTCGTGGAGGCTTTCCTGCATTTTGTTCAATGTTCTCTTCCACCTGTTGCAGCTTGCGCTCTGTCTGATCAAGCTTCTTGGTGGCCTTTTCCAGTTCCTCCTGAATAATCGACGCCATGGTCTTTTTTGTGTTTGATTACGATAGTTACAGTGATGCAGTACCAGTAGCTAAGATTAAAGACAGTACAGTAGTCGCCATTTCTGGTACGACGGTGGAGTGGTGAGACAGGGTCTGAGCACATCAACATTTTGCCACCTGTCGAAAAGATCTTCTTGGTTCGACTGGAGCACTCACAATGGGAATGCATTGGAAACCGAACGCCTTTTGAATCACCCTATTTAATCGGTTAATACAGCCATTCAGACGGAACTCTTCAGTGTCTATCGTAGGCCTCAGCATTATACAAACAGCGAAAACTGCACAATGATTTTGACGCATCGTGGTCGACAGCTATTCAAGCTTCTGATAAGCTCATTGATTCTCTTAAGCGCCGAGGCACGGTACTTCATAACCCCCATGTCGATACTGCATGTTCGTGGGGGTTCCTCAACGGGGGACCCCTCTGGTTTCTACGGAACACCACCAGTCGGGGACAATCCATTGTATGGCGCACCCCCTGACGTTGATGCCCCACCTCCATCCATGCTGCATCAGGAGTCCTATCAAGACCGCATAGATGCATGGAAAACACGCCAACAAGTAAGTATCGATCAGATAGACTGTGTTACAGGGTACGCTCGTCCGTCGCTGACCAACCACTTCTGTGTTACACACTTCTCTAGGAACAATACGCTAGTCCCGACACCCAGCCGCCACCATATTCGACTCGCGATGCCGATGGCCGACTGAAGTTAATTACATCCGTCAGTAAGGGCAGCCGCGCTTTCATTTTCTTTATGCTTCTTTGGAGAGATGTGCACTTGTACGAAGTTGCAGACAACACTCTAAAGGGCCTTTCGCGACTCTTGATTGTGACACCACTGTGTATCTTGTTCATGGCCAATCTTGCTGGCGTTGTGGCATCACTCACGTCGCCATCAGGTTCTGCCAAGAAGCGACTGAAGGCTATATTGAACCTTGACAAGTTGGTGGAAGCCTTGCTGATTGTATACAACTTTATTCGACTGACCATTTGGCCCAGCAAGTTTATTCCGCGAGAAATGTACATTGCCAACACTTTGCATTCTGTGTTTTTCCTGTTGCAGTCGCAAGCCTTTACACGAGTTACATGGTGAGTAGTGTGTCCCTCGTGTAAGAGAATGCACCTTTGACAACAACAACCGTTTGTATAAAATGATGATGTGTACGTCCTTGCTCACCATCAACGATTCATTCCAATCCGCAGGGACCAAAAGCTGGAACAGGAGTTTCCAACCACGTCGTCTTACACAGATGGCAATGCAGTTGACAATGCACAGTACAACGATCGATACGCACCTAACTCTTTTCAGAGTAGTGGTACGTACTAGATGATGGCAAAGAGCAAGGGGACATAGTAACGATGTGTTGGAAGAAGATACAGTACTCCCTCGCTCGATTGGCATAAAAACAGCTAGATCTAGTACATAAGACAAACTCTAAGACACTGAATTCCTCTCTGTCCCATGAGATGTTCTCTCCAGTGAGGAACGTTTTATCTTGCAGGATCGGGCAACGGGCTTATTGCTATTCGATAAGAACCTAGCAGTCACTGCAATAGCAGTCTTGAAATTGAACTTTGACCCAAGAATCATGCTACTAAACCAGTGATGAGTTATGTGTAACCCTTCACCCTCCAACAGTATCATCACCTCTCCAATGGTGCAACTCAAGCAGGCATTTGGCACGTGATTCCCCCAGTCACCTCTTTTTCAGCTGCATCTTGGGGAGGAAGTAGCAGCTAGTCCAGTAAAATTGAGCAGTACCCTTCCCTGATACAGATTCCACTGTCCCTATGGGGGTGTATTCTCATACTTCCCATTGAGAAAGCCAACAGCTGACTCCATGCAAAACTCTGAAGAAGTGTGCCTCTTAACTCCTGACAGGTAGAACACTCACAATGAGGCCTATGCGACCAATGAGGACAATATGCTTGCCTGGGAGGGCAACATGATTGAGAAAGGACAAAGAACTCAGATCCTACTGTCCAACATTTTTAAGGACGACGCCATGATGGCGGCCCCCACCACAATCTCAGCTATTGAATCAAACCCAATTGATCAGCTCCTAGAGAGGAGTGGCGCTGATTCCGAGGAGAAAGCATGTCCTTGTTGGAAACCTATCCCTGGAGCAAGATCAAGTATCAACCCTACTAGCTGATATATTGCCATTACTTGACAATCAACTATTATATGAGCGACTGCAAACAATATTGAACCTTGGAAAGTTCCTTGGAAAGTTCCAGGTATCAATAGGATCTACAAATGCATCAGATAGTGAGTTGTTAGTTCATGAGACTGATGAATCCAACGATACGGATGCTGAGATGAGTGTCGAAAAAGTCAAAGAGGATGTGGAAAAAGTCAAAGAGGATGATCCTCGATAACTCTTTGTGAGTGCACCCTTTGACTTAGACAAGATCATGGTCAGCACAGCACATGCTGGTAAATCTAAAGGGACTGACGCTGGGCACCTGTCAAATGTCAGGTGTAGTAAGGATCTGAAAGCGGCAGAGTGTACACTTGAAGTCACTTCCCAATGCAGCAAGCGATCAATGATCTGACATTATCACACAACTACAGCACAAATGCAAGAATGCTGGGATACAGACAAATCCATGAATATTTCTTCATGGACACATTCTTTGCAAAAAAGAAAGCTGGAAAGTTGTCCAGACAACATACCTTTTGTTGCCAACTATTTGTAACATACAAGGGATTTGTATATGTTGTTCCCATGAGGTCCGAAAGCGAGGTGCTAGAAGCGGTAACAGAACTTGCAAAGGAGATTGGAGCTCCTGAAGTAATCATATATGTGACATGGATGGCCAGCAAATGTCACGCAATCTAAGAAAGTTCTACAGTGATATCAGTACCATGTGTAGCGAGTCCTCTAGAAGAAGGGACCCCCTGGGCAAACAAAGCCAAACTAAACATTAGACTGATAGAGCAGGCTGTCTGATTAGGTATGAAGGACTTCAACTGCCCCCTTGCTTTCTGGGATTCTTTTGATGAGTGCCAAGCATGCATCAACAACCTTACAGCAAAGACACTTTCATACAGCCCTGATGGGAGAGGAAGGTGACATCTTCAACTTGTGCCAATTTAAATGATGTGATTGGTGCTACTTCTTTTGTGAACAAAAAGCAAAATTCCCATTAATCAAGAAACACTCAGAAGAGTTCTTGGCCCAGCGAAGGGTGAAGGGAATGAAATAGCTCAACAGTGGATCCTTGAGGCCAATAGTACTAGAGTTGTACCACACTACACAGGACGACCTCGCAAGGTTGCTGAGCTCCAACACTCTGTTATCGAAATCAAGAAAACAGTTTTTGATGGACTGATCAAGAGGAGATCCATCAATCCACCAGCAAAGAAAGGGCAAGTGATGATTTTGCAGAGCCATGCAAAATGGCAAAAACCCCGACATGTCACAGGTGATTTTCAGTGCTGAAAGGGGGAAAGACAAGTATGAGACTTGGGTACCTTTGAAAGATTTAAGGAATCACACCCATGTGAAACTGCAGAGTTTGCCAAAATGCAAGACATAGCAGACGCACATGCCTTTGCATGGTGGGCATCACACTCACTACAAAAGTGCAACATCATCTTGTCATCCAAAGTCAAAGCATGGATAAGAAAGACAACCCAAAAGTATGGAATTGAAATCTCAACCAGTGTCAAGCACCATGACAACAAGAACAGCAACAACTTCTAGAGAGCCGCTCTAGCAAAGCAAATGACTGAAGTTAGAATAGCATTTGAAGTTCTAGAAGCAGGACAAGGATCACCAGTGAGCTGGAGAAAGGTAACTGGTCACCTAGTACTCTCAACTGTTTTGAAGAGGTATTCACTGCTGTTTGCATTGATTGGCCCTTGTCACTCCTGGGCACTGTGGATTTGCTACCTCTTCTCAACGCTATCTTGACGCCTTACTATTATCTATTGTTGTGGAAATGCCCACAACATATCTTCCTTATGTGTATGATCAATGATGCTCAGTAGCACTGTTCTATGTAGATCCGGTGATGACCGGTATGATTTGTGTAGTGATCAATTTTAGAATTTGGGCCCGTGCCACAGCGCTGACTACAATAATAACTTGGTGGGTGGGGGTCAATTTATTGAAAGCTGGGATGTGAACATGGATTTTACAAGGAAGGTCCAGTGGGTCTTTGATGGCCATAAGACTCCTGAACTTGTGGGCTCCACATATGGATGTGTCATATCTAGGGAAATCGTTTGCATTGTATTTTGTATGCTGCAAATATTTTGAGTGCATATTTGCAATCCTCCAAGCTCCCAGAAAAATTATGTCCCCTGTGAACCTGAGTTTGGAATTTTAAAAACAAAAAATTGCACTGATACACAGAACACTTTATGGTGGCAAATCTGCTAGGAAAAGATTTCAGAGACCACCTTTGCTCATGCATGCAACATCTCAATTTGTATTGTGCCTTGCAGATCCAATATTGATGGATGAGACCAGTTGAGCAAAACAAAGGGAGGGCTCAGACTACTATAAGTTCATATTTCTACACAAACAACTGCCTTGCCCTGAGTGAAAATGCAGAACACATTCTACAGCATGAACTTGGATGATACTTCATGTTGAAGGAGAAGTCAATTGGAGCACCCAAAATGTACCTTGGAGGATCTATGAGAAAAGTACAGCATGGTAATAGAGTCGGATACTGGATCTTCAGTTCTTCTCAGTACGTACAAGCCACAGTCAAAAATATCAAAGAATATCTCAGCACTTGAACTGATGATAAGTAGAACCTACCAGTGAAGGCAGAAACGCCACTGTGGACTTCACACTGGCTGTCCTGAACATAACCTCTCATCAGAGTTGCAGCCAACCAAGACGGCATAATACTACATGTCACTGATTAGCATCCTCAGGTGGGTTATGGACCTTGGACAAGTTGACATTGGCTTAGAGTGCTCAATGATGTCTTCCCAGTTGACATTGTCCAGGTAAGTAGGACAGATGCACCAAGTAGGTTAGCATGAAGGAGCAAGTTGTTCATAATCTACAATATCTACAATATATGATATATACCTCTTGAGAGAAGTATTTTGGTGCACAGCACAGTATGGAATGAACAGCCAGTAATACGACTGCTCTATTCTGTCTTGTGTTTGCTGTGTACTCAGGCACACCCTTTGTATCATAGTACTGGCAACATATGTTGAGTCTACTTACGCGGAGGCTTCAATAGCCACCAATCTCTACATACTCTCACAGCCACCAATCTCTGTGAGGAGGAGAATATCAAAACAGTTGATTTTCATTCTTTTAATTATGCGTACTTTATTAACTGTGCTGGGTGTCAAGACCCCCTACAATTAGCAATTTTGTACGGCGCACGATATGTGCCCTGAACTCCATGCTAGTAGTGGTCATACAATGAATGCTCACGGTTCTGTGCAGCACTCAAGGGATCTATTTATCATGATGTGAGTAATGGCTTTCTTGAGTGCTGCACGGAACCGTGATGGTTACGGCGTTCAAAATTGCATTGCCATGGTGAGAAATGACTGTGTGATGTCTGTCGTCTTCCGTGCTGATTAAGGTCACTCACCTGCTTCCTCCTTCTCAAGAAATAGCTCGAATTTATAGCTTGTTCTTTCTTGCATGTACGAGTAGGTGTAGATAGTAGCCAGTATGCACCGCGACACTGCAAGCAATTTTGATGACAATGGGGGCAAACTTCTATCAAGTCATGATACCCGTTGTTATTGTCGCGACCTACCAATTAAACTGGATGAACGATGGTGCGGTGACAAAGCACACCATCGTCGTGATGGTTTGATGTCGCGGGTGCATCTCGAGCTATTTTTTGAACTAAATCGTATATTTAAACATTTGCTGGAGCAAGCAGGTAAGTAACCTTAAGATCAAGCGTTCTGATTCATTAAAAAAGCAAGAACTGATTTACAAGATTCTTGACGAACAAGCCATTAACCCAACCGCAGCAGCTGCAACTAAACCAGCAGCAGAAAGTGCTCCTGCCGAAGCTAAGCCCGCTAAAGCAGCAAAGCCTGTTCGTAAACGTGCTCCTCGTGCGCCAAAAGCTGAAACGAAAAGTGTAGCGAAAAAAGAAACAGTAGAAGCTCCTGTAACTACAGAAGCAGCCACTGGTGATTTATTTGCGGGTGAGACCAAAGAGGCTCCTGCTCCAAAAAGCACGCCTCGCCCTCGTAAACCTGCTGAGCGCAAAAATGATAACCGCAAAACGGACGATCGCAAAACGGATGATCGTAAGACGGATGATCGTAAAGCCGATGACCGTAAAGTAGATGATCGCAAGACGGATGATCGCAAGACAGATGATCGCAAAAATGATGATCGCAAGACAGATGACCGCAAAAATGATGATCGCAAACCGAACGATCGTAAAAAAGGAGATCATCCTCATCAAAACAGAAATGATAGAAACGATCGCAATGATCGTAACGATCGCAACAATAACAGAAGCAATAACGACCGCCGCAACAATGATCGCCGCAACAACGATCGTCGCAATAGCGGAAACAATAATAATAACCGTCAAAAAGTAGACCCTGCTGAGGCGTATGGGTATAACTTTGATACAGTAATTATTAACGAAGGAGTTCTCGAAATTATGCCAGATGGTTATGGTTTCTTGCGTTCATCGGATTATGATTATTTATCATCACCTGATGATTGTTATGTATCGCAGTCTCAAATTAAATTATTTGGTTTGAAAACGGGTGATACCGTTCGTGGAAATGTACGCCCTCCAAATCGATTCGACTCAACATCAGCAGGGAATTCGGAATTCTAGCTTAACAAATTAATCTAGCTACCATATCCCCAACCTTATCATGATAGACCTACATAGTCTAGCGCTCGCACTTAGACAGTTTAAACGAGGGAAGTAACTCTGGCTATGTGTAACATAGCGTTTCTTAGTCTGTGGGTTTGAGCCTGAGCTTTTTCGTTTCTTATTCTTTGCGTTTGAGCCTGAGCCCCCATTCGCAAGGGTTGTGCGTCGTGTCCTTGGCTTGCTCGCTGGTGATGTTTGGCCTGGGCTCCCATTGTCGCGTCTTAGTAGTAGGCTTGCGCTTCGTGTAATTCGCTTGCTCACTGCAGTTTGGCTTGATAGCCTGGGAGAGTGAGAGGAATCCAGTACAAGTAACACTCTTCTAGATTCCTTGTTGCGTAGGATTCCTACGGCCAATGCAGGAACTACTGTGCCCAATACCTATGTTTGGCGGAACTAGGCTAGGCCAGTTGGTAGCGGGTTGGACCAACCCATTCTTGAATGCAACGATACTGAGGCAGCAGCAGTAGATATTCTGGGCCAGCCAACGCCTTCTTGGAGGGGCGATTTTGCGAAACACCTCTATCCTCAGCACCTGTACCTGAGGGGCCAAGAATCTGGCGAAAGCCGCCCAACCTGAGCTAGCAACTTCGCGACTTTTGGACGAATTTTCCAGTACTTGTCATCTGGTGCAACCAACACCTCTTCTCGTGAGAACACTAAATCCCAGTGTCTTTTTCGGGGGAGCACCTGAACCACTTAGGCATTGACGTAGATATGAGCTTTGGATGCTAGCTGATACATTAGGTTGCTGAGAGAGGATGACGGAGCACCAGAATGGATGCAGCTCCTGTACGGAAGCAGCGTCGAGGGAATAACCCATACGCCTGCTAGCTTGGATAGCTTGCCTCTTGGGTTGGTCCATTAGACTAGGCTACTGTCTGTACGTGTACTGTTTCGCCGATGGGCTTCGGGTCCTGACTGCTTCGGGCGGGAATTCTCCTCACAACCGCGCCACACGGAAACACCGGTAACACATCTGAGCACAAATCTAATAGATCTAGTAGTTCCATCATACAGTAGGTCCTATGGTTCCAAAGCCGGGTTTAGGCTTTCGTCTCTCAGAGTACTTGCTTCTGGCATTGCGTTCGCGGATGATGGCCAAGTTAGTTGGTGCGCGATCAAGTGAGTGTCTTCGCAACCTGTGACAGCCTTGTGACTCAACTCTATCAGGTACTCCAGTATAGTAAATTGGTTGCATTCCCTTACCGCAACAATAACATGGCAGGTTTGGGGTGGGGATGGTGTTGGTATCTTCTTCCGTCGTCGAGCGTAGCGAATACCATGGACTCTCGAGATGAAGATCCTGTACGTTTGGAATTAGGCTGCCATATGGCGAGAAGGTAGTAACAAAGCTCTAGGATCTGCAGGTACGCATGGCATGTCTCTTCATGATGAAGTAGCTATGAGTATTGTCTGTTAGCTACACTCCTCTCTATGTAAGCTCGTGATTGAAGAAAAGAGCTACCTATTGTTACGATAGAGTCACCGAGCACACTCCAAAGACATGTCACTTTGCCAGGCACCTACGAAATATACAGTAGGTAGAGGTTGTCGTGAAGACACGAGGAATATCAATCCCGAATCTAATCTTGTTACGAACCTTGGAAGACACATGAAGCAGCTGCGTTTGTGATATCTGGCAGCATTGACGTCGTTGATGCAAGGCAATCAAAATGAGTGATGGTTTGGGCCATCATTCGCCAACTGCTCACCCGCGGTTGCTGTAGCTCCAATCAGCTTCTTTATCGGTTACACCTAGTTGTTACCTCTTCCACTTACTTTGAACATCCTTGTTTAAGTGCTTATTTGACATACTATAACGCACCTTAATCTAAATTATAAAACAGTAATCCCCAACAATCATCTCACACGTTTTAGATGGTTTGTTCTTGCTGCTGCTGTTGCTGCATCGGTACTTGATGTTCAGGTTGCTTCGGCCACTGTGGTTGCTGCTGCATCCACATGAATTGGTTTGGTGCTTGCTGAGCAAAAGCATTCATCGCGTCCGCATACGCCTGCTGAGGAGCAGTGGGGTTCATTCCCATTGCTGCTTGCATTGCTGCCGCAGCGGCTTGTTGAAACGCAGCCATCGCTTGCATGGTGGCACCTGGTTGCATCTGAGGAGCACCGGGGCCAGCCCCCTGCTCGGCTGACTGAGAAGGAGTCGAGGCATTCATTGCTTGTGCTGCGGCACGTGCGGCCCCTGCTGGAAAACCCTGGCTCTCGTACATTGCCTGCGTCGCAACAGCCTGTGCAGCTGCTTGTTCGTTAATGAAAGTAGGTGTTTCCGGCGTTTTAGATTCCTCGACTTTAGCCTGCTGAGCCTCAACGACTGGAGCTGCATCCTTGTTTCCCTCAACAGAAGCAACGCGTGATTGGGCATCCATAAGCCTCCGAGCAAGTTCATCATTCTGTACCTTCAGCGTGCCGTTGGCCTTAGAGAAGAAGATAACAGATCTTTGAAGCTCTGATGCAAATCGAAGTTAGAAAGATGAAAATATAAAATATGAAAGTCGTGTCACAAACGAAATTCTCAAGACCAATCAAGCCACTGTCATTTCTGCGTACCTTCAATCATCAGCTTCTTCCTTCTGCGTGACTCGCGAGCTGCCTTACGGTTTTGTTCGAGTCTATTCTCACGAGCCTTTGACATTGGTGCGCGCTTCGCAGATGGGTCAACAGGAACGACATCAGAATTTGCAGCGGAAGCAAGAGCATCGAGAGGTTCAGTTCTTGCCTTCTTGGCCTCCGATGGAGCACAGCTTTCCTCGGCCTGTCGCTTATTCGTTTCAACCTGTTGAGAGTGGTAGCACCATGTTAGTAATCTGTTATCTGCTTCGCTTGTGTGTCGCAACTTTCCATGATGTCATGGCGAGCGTGTCATCGTCAACATGTTCACTTTGAACTCACTTCTGTCGTCATGCTATCGTCACTCAAAATTAATTTGTGCATTGCAGCTCTCGTTGGGTTACACTCCCAATGGGTTCGGATTAATATGCCAATCGTCAGCAATTTCCGGGTTTATGTGCTACGTCACATTACTATTACTTCAGATATGAAGACAAACATATGCGGTAGGTGTCCACGCAAACTGCTCCTATTCAGCAAGAAAATTTGCGACCTCGGCTATTGGTGTCCATGTCGTGTTCCGACCCATGTCTTGAAATCAGTAATTTTGAATGTGTATGGACACAACCGAAGGCAGTGTTCATCATAAGTACAAGCTAGGAATAGGGAAATAATGTACAGTTGTTTAGGGTATTGCTGGAGGGTGCATCCTCACTTAGACAAAGTTCTTATGCTTGAGAACTCTGATCTATTGCCTGTCCCGTGTGAAACTCTGTGTGCTGGTCAGATGGAGCAAAGAACATCATCATCTCTTGGAGTGTCGACGTAATGATGACGGCACATGCTGACGTGCAATCGAGCACATGTTCCAGCTTTTCAGTACAAAAGTTCAGCTCGATTTGTCATCAGGAAGTACATAAGCAATATTATTTAAGTATATACTGTGCTTAAGTTAAAAAGGGCAATTAGCAATTATAAGCTTGCTGAAGCGAATTTTTGTCAGACTCGGTACGCAAGATAATCAAAACGTGCTCGTCACTAGAAAAAAGAAATGATGACGTACACCATGGCTGAAAACGTGGTCTATCTTTGCGTGACACGGAAGGGATGACGTTTGTTCTGTCACATCGAGCACTCTGATGGATCAGTATACTAGGTCTTATCGTCTGGCAGGTTACCTGCCTAGAGTAGAGGAGAAGAAGAAGTAGACGTATCGTACGGTCAACAGCGACGTCTTGTTAGTCTTGCTGCTGGTGCAATGCAGCATTCGTAGTTTTAAAAAGCAAATGCCTAACAAATAGAAGAGGATCAAGTTGGCTACGACGCACAGTCTCCAGAATGAATGTGTACGCATATTATTGTTGCCTGGTGGACGCAAGGGAAAACCAGTATCAAAATGCTCTTCAGCAGGTCGTGCAAGAAACCACCAACTACGTCGGTAGCCTATGGTAATCTGTGCATTGATCTCTAAAACTTAACCTTACTTCTCCTCCACCTCTTGAGGCTTTTCCTTATGCCATGGTTCTCCGTATCCGACTTCCTGGAGAATATGAGGAACAGTCAGAGAATAACGGCCATGAGACGAGGCCAGGTGTGACACTTCGTAGTTTTCCACTCCCTCCACATTCAAGATGGGGTGTGTTCCGCAGCATTTGCTAATTCCGTTCCAGCAGCGGACGTTGACCATATAACTCAAAATCCAGTCATTGTTGTTATAGCAGTTGACGACTCGACCACCAACGAGTTCTCGACAGGTGATCCATTCACGTTGATCAATCACCATTGGCAAGCCAATCAAGACAACATCTTCGACGATGCTGGCAGGTTCCCGTCGGTATTCGATGAACTCGTCCTCCTTCTTCTTGTTTCGCATCATCATCGAGAGGCGCTGTCTGTGTCCAGACCCCTTATCCAATTCGTTTGGTTTTTCCTTCGGCTTCTGTTGCTCTTCCCAGATGGTTTGGTGGCGCGCAAGTTCCAAAATGCAACTGAAGATAACTCTAGCCCCAAACGAAAAGCCCACAAGAGAGACAGGACGGTGTTCGTCGCTCTCCAAAAGACACTGCGCCAGTTCGATGCCAGCCTTTTCGGATCGGAAAGAGATGAGTTGGTAGGGATCGTCAATGATACCAGTTGCTGTCGTTAGTGCGGATGGAATCGCTACTGCGGTGTAAAGACCCCCAATCAACGTCTGCTTCATCACTTCCTTAGAAACTTGGTTTGAAATCTCGAAAAAGAGCACTTCGACCACTCTGCAAAGTCTCAGCAAATGTGCACTCTCCCATGTAACAGTGTAGAGCTCACCACTATAGTTTGCCTCCCAATCCCAAACGATTGATGTGTGGTTCAGTTCCGCCGTCTGTTTGACTGTCTTTTCGCTTCGATCACTATCGTCGCCTTTGTTTTCTCCGCCCTCGCCATGAGTGTCGGCCGTTGCATGAGACTCAAGGCTTTGAGATGATGTCGTCATCACCATTGTTACTTCTTGACTCGATTCGTCTTTGTCTGGCTCTTTTCCCTTTGCGACAGCATCATCCGCAGATGGATTATTTTCAGTTTCGCTGCTGACAGGGGACGTGGCGAGACCAGATTCGTCGTCATCCCGTGCATGAACATCGTCAATAGGAGTCACGTTCTCGCCGTGACTCTCGGTTCCCAATTCTTCGTTGCATTGCAATCCTTGTTCTTTTGCAACAGCCTCGTCTTGGGCTGCCTGATGGTCTTCATGTTGCGATTCGACTTGCGGTCCATGACCCGAAGTCGAGTCTCCGCTGGTATCTGGTCCTTTTCCCTCCGAAACAATGCTCTCAACATGTTTCTCGCTCGTGTCGGCGGATTCAAGAGTCGCGACTGACCCCTCTGCTTCTTGAGGATTCGTCTCGTCGTCATCTTCGGCGGTTTTTAGGCCTGCGGCACGCTCGTCTTTCAAGGATTCGTCGTCATGGAGTGATTCAACTTCACACCCACTACGAGCTGCAGAATCTGGACCTTTTGTGTGCTGGTCAGAAACCTCTTCGGGAGGGTCCACGTTGTGCCCCTTACTGGACGATCCTTCGTGGTTCTCGTCGTTGTCACTCGCATCCAGATCAGAGGAGTTTGGATGACCCGCTTCTTCCGCAGCCTTCGAAGTAGGATTGTCGTCTTCGGACACAGAATCAGAGTCCTTCTCATGCTCACTGCTCTTGGTTGACTCGCCCTCTAGCGACACTTCCGGCTGAGATGCATTCTTCTTCCATCGGCTCCACATGGGACGGGTCTCCGTAGATGCGGCAGATGCCTCGCGGTCTGGAACAATCTTCTGTTGAGTATCCGTTGGGTCTTTTTCAGTTGTGGCACCTCCTTCTGGCGTGCCAGTGGTATGGCATTTTTCGGTAGCGGGTGCCCCCCAACGTCTCCACCGAGGGCGCTTATCTTTCTTCGTGTCATTTCCAGTGCTACCATCGTCGCTCTCCTTGCCAAAACTTTCGTCCATTTCGGCAAGCATCGCGGCGTTCAACGATTCCATCTTTTGCAACAAACGTTGGGAATCAATGAGTTCCGCTTTGGTATCATCCAAATTCGCAGAATCGTCACCCGCTCCTGGAGTTACCGCTTCAGTATCTTGCGCAAGTTCGCCTTTTGGGGCAGCACCCCTCCCCCATCGTCTCCACCTAGGCCTACTATCGTTAGTTTCCTCCGTCTTCCCAACTTTCGCGCAAGCTTCATCGTTAAAACCTTCTTGCGTTTGCTCTGCTTCTATTGCATCAGGCATTACAGCTTCCTCGTCGCCATTCTCGTCTCCACCAAATTCCTCTATGTCCTCGCCGTCCGCATCGGTGTCATGTGTGATATCACACGACGATTCGTCGAGAATTCGCACAGAATCCGATTCATCCTGCATGGCTTCCAACATTTCAGCATTCATTTGTGCAAACATTTCAGCGTTCATCATCTCCATTTGCACCAACATGCGATTGGATTCAAAAATTTCCTCCATGGATGTAGCGTGATCCTTTTCCAGGACGCTTGTATTCAACAGCGACTGAATCGCCTCCTGTTGCTCGTTGTCAAAGAGTACTTTGCGTTCTTCTTTCGCAAACAGTGGCACTAGGTGATTTGGGTCAACTCCATATTTTTCCTTAACACGTGACCACAACATCTCTTCCTCATCCTTGTGAGATTTCAGCAAATCCTTGCAAAATTGCACCTTGATCGGTGCATGTACGGCAAAGAATCTTTGCAAGAGTTCCAACAAGTCTTCCGACGGTGGATCATTGGCCTGAACGCCAAAGGGCGTTTGAAAGTCTTGCTTCGACGATAACCAGCCACTGACACAGACGGTTGCATGAAGACCACGAATTTTAACAGCATCTCCAGTCTTCTCAGAGTCGTAATTTTCCTTGCGGACTCTGAATTCTCGCAATCCATCCGTGCGCTTCTTCATCTTATACGCCGCCAAACCTCCGCCCACGACTCCAAACATGCTCGCCAAGGCTGCAGTGGTCGTGAGCGTTGCAAAGGCAGGAATGGTAGCGGCTCCAATACCAAACGCAGAGATGGCAGCCACCAGACCAGGTGCTGCCAAACCTCCAGTAACGGCAAAGAGACCCGCGACGAAGAGCGAGACTGTGCCAATTTGAAGACTTCGAATGGCAATCTTTTGTATATTCTGTCCGCGATTATTCACCAAGGGTTGCTTGCTCTTGTCTGCATCTTCTTCCGCTTCTTTGGCTGCCTTGCGAGCCTCTCGTTCGACCAGCACTTGCAAAATGTCCGTTGCAATCGCTTTTTCCAAAGTTTCAAAACGTTCTTTCGCAATCTTGATGGGGGTCGAGGGCAAGATACTAGATGTGTTTTCAATCAGATCCTCCTCATCAAGATCTTTCTTTGACTTTTCATCTTGCTTGGTCAAAACATACAATGCCTTGGCTTTGTCTGTGTCGACAGAGTCATCTTGATCAGGATACAAGTCGAGCATGAACTCAACGCAGACAGTCTTGACGACATTGCGCAAACGAGCATCGTAAGTTCCTTTCGAGAGGAGCAAGATGTTGGACAAGAGCAATGTCATGCACCCCATGGCGTCATCCGGCTTAACGTCCCTGTCCAAGGGTGTCTGGTGCAAATCTGCAACTTGAAGCAAGAGCGAGGCAGATAGAATCGGAAGTAGTTCCATGCGCAGAAAGTAGATCTGTCGCCCCCGCGTTCCCACCGTCGATGGCTCAGGTATAGTGGTGACGATGCGACCCCGCCAATCACGGGGACGAGTGTCTGGTAACTTCATCAAGGCGCGAATCTTGGTATTCACAACGCCCTCCAAACGCTGATACACAATGAGACGATCTTGCTTTGATGGTAGAGGCACATTGGGGTGTACTTCCGCTTCTGCTTTCACGTATCCCTCATCTTGCTGCTCTTTTTGCTGGCAAATAACGTTTGGCAACCAACATTGGCAAAATTAAACAAGTAACATGGTCGTTGCAATAACAAATGACTTAAGTAGCTCTTTGAAGAAAAAGGCTCCTCAATATTTCCGATATCAAGACGCGCATCAACTGAACAGATGTTAACCAACTGCTCCAATTGCTCATACCCTTGATACATTCCGTATGTTAGATCTTGAGACCCACCAATTATAATTGGCACTATATCCATTTTAATGAGCGTAGAGCACACTTTAGCAATAGCGAAGTAGGTATCAACAATTGTTTCACCTGGCAATAGCTGTCCTAAATCGTAAATCGAACTTTTCCAAGTTACACCTGGGAACAGTGAATACAGGTTTTTCCTATAGGAATCGTCAAATTTCCCATGATACTTTGCCTCGCCATTTCTAAACTCTGGAACGTAGAAGATTGCCAATCCGTTCTTTTCGATATTAGGAAAATTATTCTCCGTATGGATTTGAACAGTTTGACCCAATGAGCCTTCAGCGACATCTTGTGGATGTTCAGTTGGTGTAAAATATATCTCGATGTCTTCCATCTTCATTTTTTTTAAAAATAAAGTCAAAAGACATCCCAATCTATGGATGGACGGATAAAGAATTAAGAAGACTGCGTTTATAACTTACTTTTTCGCGGCTTTCTTTGCAGGCTTCTTCTTAGCAGCCTTCTTTTTCGGCTTGCTTGCTTAAATCATGTCTTGAACCTTTTCACGCGTCAATGAATCAACATCGAATGTTTTAGGCAATTCAATCTTCGTTTTACCTTTGAAAATGTTAAAACGACCCCACCG
>JAVCKV010217113.1:0-16298 GCA_032274145.1 Herpochondria borealis | reverse complement strand
TCCCAGGCGGCAAGTCACGCGGGTCATCGCACCGGAACCGCGTTTCCGCATAGGTATGGTACGTGCGGTCGTCTCGGGCGTCGTGGTCGTGTGCGTCGGAGTTGTCGTCATCGTCGTCGTTGTCGCGTCGCGTGGTAGAGGCCAACCCGCAGGCCTCCTCAACCGAGTCGTAGTGCGCGTACGCACGCAGCGCACCGGACGACAGGTCGGTTTCGGCCGAGTAGTTGTTCCGCAGCATCACGAGTCTTGTCGGCGTCGTCGCCACGCCACGCCACCTCCACGTCGACAGCGCCGCGGATGAGCCGTCGCGCGTGGCCAGGTCAAGGCCCGCGGACAGCTGGAAGAGCTGGTTGCCCAGTCGGCCTGAGAGCGCGACGACGTATGTGCGGGCCGGTCTGTTTGCAGCACGCGCTGCGAGTGCGACGAGGCTGGCGAGCGCGACGACGAGTGCGACGGCGAGCGCCGGCGCGAGAAGCTGGCGCGGCTTTCGGGGGCGGAGTCGTGCGAAGCGGGGTCGCTGTGTGGAAACGGATGGGGCCGTCCTCATGTTTTGTGACGGGCGTCGACTTGCAAGAGGAGGACAGGTGTTTTAGAAAGAGGTGAGGGAGAACGTGCGGCTCCTTTTTATTCTCCCTTGTTCTGTGTTTCGAGAGTTTTTGGCAACAGAGAAGGCGCATCGCACCGCGGCGACGCGCCGCCCTCCCGCCGCCCTCCCGCAGCCAGGGGCAGAGGCGTGGCTGAGGGTTGTCCGGGGCACGCAGACAGTCACCCTCCTGGCGCGAGAGGCACAGAAGGTCGGTTGCGCCTGAGCAACCTGAACAACGCATCCTTTTTTCTCGTCAGTCTCGGGGGTGGTGCTCGACGACTCGAGACTTGGAGAGCGTACTGTCCGAAGAGCGTACTGTCCGTAGTACAGACCAGCTAGCTACTGAGGGTAGTTGTGTTACCAGCAGTAGTAGTAGTAGTACTGGTTTAGCAATATACTGTACCACTGTAGTTACTGTACTGTATCCCTCGTACCGAAGGGTACGAGCACTGCAAGCCCTCATACTCGTGCATTGTATTTTACGTTCTTTATCGTACGGTCTTATTATACCCTCCCTCCCCTGCCTCGCTGATCGTAGAGGAAGGTCCAAGCCCCGCGCAGGCCGACCGGTCCCTCGTTGAGATGCGCCTGCGCAGCGCGCTTGTACTGCACGGCTGCCGCTGTGCCCGTCGAGGCCGCGGCCCATCAATCTTACAATCCTGACCTGACGTTTTTCGAGACCTCTCCAAGAGTTCTCTATGCTGTACAGTAGTTTCGTTCACTGTACTCGCGCGATCCTACCACCACGGCAGTTTCTATGGACGCGGAGATCGTCCGTCACGTCTTCTCCACTCGGCCCTCCTCATCTGCACCGCCGAAATATCTTCGCCACCTTTTCTGCTTCGTAACGCCGCACCGCGGGTAGTACCGCCCATACATGGAGGCGCATACCTGCAGACAAACACATGGAGCACATACATGGAGGCATCATCATGACCGTACGGCCCGCACGGTTTCCCAACCATCAAGCATTGCTTTCCTCAACGATGCTCACCTGCGCAGTGCTCTGTGCCCAGTGCTCTGTGCGAAGTGCCCGACTGACCTCGCCTCTGAGCACCCCCTCCCGCGCCTTCTCTCCGCAACAAAGGACATCCTCTGCCTGCGAGCACGCCCATTTAAACTGCCCCACGCTCCCGTGCAGTCTCCCGTGCAGTTTCGCTCGAAGCGAAGAACCTTGAAACAAACATAAAACAAACAAAAAAACTCAACGCAAGCGCCCAATCTCTACCACCTCTGCCCACCTCTCTCTGCCCACTCATGACTCCACCCGCACGTATCTGTGCGTCCCGCGCCCTCCTCGCCACCATTCTTCTCCTCGCAGCACACCCGTATGCCGTCAACGCCGACTACTCCGGCTTAACCGGCGAAGACTGTCGCACCGACGCGCACTGCCTAGGCAACCGACCGTGCGTCGAGCAACTGAACGGCATGTTCACGGGAAAGCCTTGCACCCCGACCTCCGACTTCTGCGTCTGCGATCTGCACAAGACCTGCGTCTCCTCGCAGGACTGCGACAGCGGCGAGGTCTGCACAAAGTTCGCAGGCGGCGTCCACATGTGTGCGTCGTGTCGCATCGCAGCAATCCTCGTCGGAAACGGCGGGGCCGGCAGTATTGACGGCTACGCCTCCTGCGATGCCCGCGGTCGCTCCAACGATCAGTGTCGCGAGAACGTCGCGTGTGCTCCGAACCGGGTGTGCGAGAGTGTGCATGAGGACAAGCTGTGTGATTCCGGTACCGACCGCTGTATCTGTTACCAGAAAACTGTCCATTGCACCGGCTGTCGTGAGTGCGAGACCGGGGAGAGCTGCTTCCGATTCGGGCCGCATAACCTATGTGCGAGTAATGCGCGGTACCTCCTCGATGCGAGCAGTAAGCTCGTTGGGTCGCCTTGCACGACCCCCCGCTCCAACTCTTCCGGAGACAACAACATGACCGACTCGCCAAAAGACACTGATTCACCCCACACGCAGAAACCAGACGCCACGACAGGCGCGTCAGCCCCTCCTGCGACAAGTGTGAAACCACCTCCACCCGACGCATCGCGCAACTCTACGACAACGTCAACGTCATCGTCATCGTCATCGAAGAGCACGGGCCCAGGCTCATCAACCGACTCGTCAAGTGCTAAGCCGAAAAAGGGCAACCGCGCAAGTCCAGCGACGCGACAACGCCAGCAGCGGCGGCGCCGACCGCAGCACCGACAAAGTCCGCAGGTCCAGACGACTGCGTAGCCGCACACCACCTACAAGACGGCGCCCCCACCGCCCGCGACGCCGCCGCCGCCAGCGGACTGGTGTTCCGCGCGCACCGCGTCGCAACCGTGCTGTGCGACGCGCAGCGCAGCTGCGCGACCGCGGGCCACGTCGTCGTGTTCCGAGGACGCGCGATGCGCATGGCGCGCTACTGCGCAAAGGACGGGGTGTCGTGCCAACGCGAGCAAATGCTCGTGAACAGCCCGCGCATGCGACGGCGGGCGCGCGTCGCGTCGCGCACGGATGGGCTGCGGTTCACGGCGCTTTCGGCGCGATACGGGACGCTTGTGGAGGAGGTTGTGATGCGGGCGTTGGTCGCGGTGTGGGCGTGACGGGGGACGGACGGGACAGGAGGAGGCGCTTGTTTGGACGGGTTGAGGCGCTGGGGTGCATCATGAGTGGTCGAAGCGAGATCGATGCGTGACCGACGCGTGACCGACGCGTGACCGACGCGTGATCGTCGCGTGATCGGCCTTTTGGTAAGTTTCCGGCAAGTTTCCGTCAGTTACACGATGCCACGGGCGCGGTCAGGTGGGTGGTAACAATGAAGCTCACATTTCATCACAAAAACCGCTTACAAACGCCCCTTTCTGTATGCACTGTGCCTCGTTTCTCGGCAACAGTGCAAGCTTACAACAAGTTGAAAGATACTCTCAGAGGACACCGTCGTTCATCATTAGTCATCGTCTCGACACGGCCACTTGAGTCACCCCCCGACCTCTGCGCTGACCGCTCGTCTCGAGAAAGGGCGTCTGTTGAACGCGGGGAAGGGAGAGAACAGAAACGACACATCAGCACAACAACACAACAACACAACAACGCAACAACATCCGCACCGGTTCGGCCGTCCATCTTTCGGCTCTCCGTTTCCTTCACTTCCTCAACCATCGCAACGCAACAACATCACGCAACATCACGATGCACGCCCTGCGAGCGCCCTCTCCGCCGAAGCGGTGTTCGCGTCGGCGAAGGCACCCCACAAGCGTCGCATATCCTTGACACCTTCCTCATGAATCGCCCCCGTGCCTCCATTGAACACGACGGCAAGATCACCCGTCTCCGCGTCGCGCCACGGCACGATCTGCATCGCAGCACGTCCGAGCCCGCCGACAATGTGCAAGCTCAGACCGCTGCGGGACCCGACAAACAAGTCTGCGCCAATCATCTCATGCATGCACAGCACAGTGTTCTCGCTCGTGCGCAGCGCCACGCGCAGCCGCGTCCGATCGCCCGAACCGCCGAACAGCGCACCGAGCTCGTCCCCGTCGTCGTCGCGCAGCATGCGCTCAACGTCCGCCGCGTCCATCGGCGTGCCGTCGGCGTCGACATAAGTCGCCGTCATCTTCGACACGTCGTGCCCGACCCGTGTGCCCGGCGCCAGCGCAGTGCCTTCCGAGTAGACCGAGACGGCGACGGCCATGCGCGCAAACACCCCGCCGTGCGCGCGGACGACGCCAACGGCGCGTCGCACGGCGCGCGCAAAGGCGCGCGTCGTCACCATGGGTCGACCGGCCGTGAAGAAGTCGCCGCGTCGCGCATGCACGGCTATAGTCAGCTCCGACTCGCGCAGACGGGGCAGCGGGGGATGGCGCGGCGCGCGCGGCAGACGCATGCCGGCCGTCGCGCCGAGCCGGTAGGCGTCGAACGTCGCGGCGTTCGCGGAAACCTTGTCCGCGACGACAGACACGGCTGCCCGTGGCGGCGGAGGACCGCGCACGCCGTCGTCGCCCCAAACCGCGGCTTGGACGCGCGTCGCGGCCGACTGGTGCGCGCCCCAGTACTTGTGGAAGAAGTGTGCCTGGGCACGGGCGCGAAACTTTGAATACGCCGGCGAGTTGCGACACAGCTCGGCCGGCATGACAAACGCCGTGAACGGATGCGGATGGGCGCGCAAAAACGCGTCGCGGTACGCGCGCAGCGCGGGCGTCCCGCCGTACGGCCAGTGGTACGACAGGTTGAGCGGGATTTCGACGACGCGGTCAATGCGCGGAATCGAGTCCTTGTCGGCCGACAGCAGCCCGTGACGGAGGTCATGCAGCTCGCGCACCCGAGCCGCGCGGTCGGCGTCATCGCAGGCGACGCATTCGCGCTCCGACACGTTTGTGCGCGCCGTCGGACAGATGGCGCGTTGTACGGCCTCGCGCGGCACCTCGTCCGCGCCCCAGCCGAAGAAGTGCTCGACGGCCGCGGCGTGCGAGTACGGCAGGGCGAGTGGGTCGGCGACGTCCGACACGTTTGTCGGGGCTGGCAGGGTGATCGAGCCGTAGCGTGCGAGGCGGTGCGTGTACACAAGGCCGAGACGCCACGCCGTGTTCACGTCTGCGTTGACAGACGCCATTGCGTGGCCGAGACCCTCGCCGGAGACGCCGCGCATCGGCGTGTACAGGTAGCGGTGATGGGCCGCGGGTGGCGTCAGCGGTGCAGAACGGGGCGGGACACGCCATGGGTAGGCGAAGCGCGGGACGTACGACGGGACGGGGCGGATGCGTGGACCACGCTCAAACGCCGGGTCCGTGTCCGGCAGCACGGCGGCCAGCGGGTCGAACGGGGCATTCTTGGAGGACATCGGGTGTGCAAGCGGTGTGCGCGATGCGACGGTTGCGAGGTCGTCGAGGGTGGTGGGTTGGGAGGAGACGTTGAGAAAGTTGTCCGGGAGACGAAAGGTGTGTACGAGGTGGATGACGAGGTGTTGACGCGTCATGGTGACGAGCATGGCGCACGAGAAGACGGCGAGAACAAAGACATTGCACACGCGATCACCGCGCTTGGATCGTTGAGGGCTGTTGTGTGCGTGTTGTCCTTGGTCATGGTGCTTGTGCGGGTGGTGCGACGATGCTGCGGACGGGGTCGGAGGCGGCAAGAGCGGCTGGGTCTGCTGCGATGATGATGACGGCGGCGATACAGACGAGAGTGATGGGGGCGCAGGCGGCGACGATGAGGAGTGCATGGATGATGCTATGGGTGAGACGCGGGCCGAAGGACGAGGGAAAGGCTTCGACTTTGGGTTGATGTCGTCCTTGTCAGCTGAGTGCTTGTTGGTGTGGATGGTGTTGTCGTCCGTGTTCCGGTCCAGGACGCGACAGCGGGCAGAGGCGCCGACAGACGCGGGGGTCGGAGCAGCTGGTCGCGAGCGCAGCTGAAGGTCACGGGCAGAGCGCACAACGTCGGCCATCTCTCGCGGGAGGCCAAGCGCGCCGCACTTATCAACGGGCGGCAAATGTGGTGCTCGAGCTCATGCTCGTGCTCGTGGTTCTGTGGCGGGGCGCGTGAGCGGCGGGGCGCTTCCATCGCGTGCTTTCCATCGGATTCCACCGGTGTCCGTCGATGCGGATGCAGAGTGAGCACTTGTCGCGGGCCGACGGCGGCTCGACTGTCGGGGGCGGAGGCGGCTTGGCCGAGACGACTGCGCGGCGGAATGGGGGGGAGGGGGGATGGGGGGCGGTGGGTGAGCGAGCGGTTGTGGGGAAGCGGGAGGTGCGGGGAGGGCCGGTGGGGTGGGGGGGGCACACGTGGAAACAGTGGGGGGGAAAATTCAAATAAAGCCGGAAAAAGATCGCAAATTGCCAAAAGTTGGTTTAATTTTCTTAATTTCATCTAAACATTTTAGAGAGAAAATCTGATAAATAGGGGCACGGACGCACCATCTCGTTCACAGCGGTACATTTTAGTATAAAACAAACATCCTTGAAATATTGCAAAAAATAATGAAAAAAAAGAAATGACGTTATGCCCCCCCTGTCCGCCACGTCTACCGAATAGTACGTACTGTACGGATGCTAGTACTGTACACTGTACAAATGCCCTGTACGGTACCATGAGGATGATCAATGATCACTGATCACTCCCCGCGCAGCATCAACAAACGCCATCGAGATCATCAAGATCACAACAGTACCTTCTGATCAATGGTTAAGAGCCAGATCTGCACAGACCTGCTTATTCAGGAGTGCAGAAAAACCGCCGCGTCCGGTTCTTTTTCGCACCACCTGACCATGCGCAGGTGTGCGAAGCAATCAACGACTTGTGTAGAAGAAACGGAGTGCAGTCCTTGAAGGAGCCACACTAAAAGCTTGCCTCGCAACGAACCGGCGTATGATGCGTAGAAACTTGCTGATACACGCTCTTCAAGAGCGTGTAACTATCAATACGGGGGGGAAGGGTAGGAGGGAGGGGAGAGGGGAGGGTCTCATCACCATATCACTTCGCTGCAGTGTGTAGAAGAACTGTAGATGGAAAGTGAGCAAAACGATGCGCCAAAGGCCCGTGGAGCACGCGCGTACAAATGCGATGGCACGTCTCCATTCTTAGAGCAAGTGTAATGCATGCGCTACTTTTATTTCTCTATTTTCCGTAATCGAGCAATAGATTTATTCAAATAGCGCACTGCCAGGCTAATGCTAGGCTATCTATATTAATTATTTTTGGGAAGGTACAGCGGGGAAACAGACGTTACGTGCCTGGTCTCCACCGTTAGGTGGCCAATAGGTCTCTATCCCAGTTGCTTGGTAAATAAATATAAGACATTTATACATGTAATCACTAATAAACTACAGAAATGAGTGGGTGTGTGCATATCCAATTGACCGATACACAATCGCGTTGTACATACTAAGCGACGTGGTAGAAATCCATTAAATGAATCCAATCACGAGATCTCGGTCAATACCGAAGGACCAAGTCATTTCGGTAATCACTCGATGTTTAGGTAAATGGTGCAATATAGGCGCAATAACTCAACCATGTGCATCGTAGAATCCTCTAACCATAGCACCACAGCCGATAACATCCTATTCAACAGTTCCTTCACCCAGCCGCCGACCTACGAACATTCAGAACCTGTACCGCCCGCTTCGAAAATCAGACCACCCCAATTTGCAGCATCTAAAGCATGCGCAGCTTTGAAGCTACTTTCAGATGCTGCTGCTAGGCGAACCGAGTAGTTGCTGGCCCATTCTCCAGTCAGAAACGACAATGCTTGTAATGAAGACATGAACAGTGATTGCTCCATCTTCAACACCTTCATCACAAAGGGTGGTGTAGAGGCCATTCTAAACGTATCAAACTTCAGCACTCTAGACTTTCTACAAATTTGGGATAATATTTCAGAATTTGTTTTTGGAGATCGGAGTATTGGAAGGGGACGCAAAAGTAGCTTTGAAGCGAAAGACTTGTTTTGTGATCCTCATAAACTGTTGAGAATACTGGTAAATGGGATTGGATAAGGAAAATGTTCAAATTATGGGACCGAACTTCGGAAGGCTGGTCATGAACTTCGTAGAAGATACTTGCCCCCTTCGTTTATAAAACCTTTGAGGACAATTTTGCAGATAAAGATTCAATGGAGCGTCAAAAAGCACACACAGTGTGTTAAAAATCATCTAGTTGCCCGCAAAGCAGTCGATTTTACGTTTAAAATGTCCTTTAGGCCATTAGGGTCAGTGCAGAAATGAAAAAGTCTTTTCTTCAGACCAAAATAAGTCCTACAGATAGAAAGTAGAAGCAAGTGTTATCCAGAATGGGTGTGCGATAAGATGCTCCAAGGGTTTCCTTGCATGTATCTATTTCCGAAATTGATTTATTTAAATCCAGTGAGGATTTACACGGAAAACAATTTAAGAAGTTCGCTTCACAGGATTCTATAGTCGATGATGGTATACACATGGAAAAGTATCCAGGTATATGGGCTGTCGTTGGTAAAGAGAGGCACCAATGGGACACTTGATTTTATTCGTGTAACAAATCACAAAAATAATCCAAGAGGAGGAACGCTAAAATCAAGGAAAATCGAAGAAAATCGAAAACGTCCATCAAACCGTATTGTCGTGGAAAATTACTTTACTCGCCTATCATCAATTTGAAGTATTCTTGGTCAAAAATATAATTTCTTCGGAGCAATTTTATGATATTTTCAAGTTTTGTATTGCTATGAAAAATTGTCATATCAAAATTCATCCGCTACGTGAAGAGGATGGTAGGGTGTATTACCAAACTATGAACCGTATTTAAACCATTGAAAATCAACGAGCTGAGAAACGGAAAATTGTACAGGAGCGTTACCGTGAACGTCGGGTAAGGCGTTAGGAAAAAGACTACCGCCTTGCGTGAAGGGCAGATACCCTCTCTGATAGCCGTGAAGATGACGTGGAACTCCTGAATCTGCAGATCTTTGCTTTATGGGAATAAACTGCGTTTGTGTTGTTCAATGTTCTATTGGCCTACTGAGTATTAGTTTATTTATTCCAAATTAACTATGCATTATCAAAAAGAACGACTCATTTCGTATATCACTCGGTCTGTAAAAAATGACTGATGTATTTGCATAGAACGCAACGACATCATATAATAGAGAGCAACTGGCCGAAAAACCAAATGATAGTTACCAGTAGGTATTTCAGTCAGTTACTCGATACTAATTGAAAGAGTCACGAACTACGGAAATGACTCGGTCATATAGGAAAAACCAATTAAAGTTTGGTACGGACGCAGTTATTCTAAAATTGGCGAGGGAATTAAAAGAGAGTACAAATTACAGTCTATTTTTGAAGTAGTGCACATATACTACAAATGTACTCAGAAAAGCAGTTCGTATAAATTTAAAATGTTTTCATCATCACTTCTGCCACCAGCGCGACTGGCTTTCCTCCTAGCTAGCGTGTGATGAGCATCAATCCGCTTGCGACGCCGCTGTCCGTACCATTCCTGTACCTTGCGACGATTTTCTGCTTGTTGGTCAGATATTGCTTGAATCCGATTTCAAACTTGATTATAGGCCTGAAAATCCTCCTTTTGCTGAGGATGGGGCATGACATGACAACTAGTCAAACCTACAAAAAGTTTGGAAATGTCATCATAAATCCGTTCATACCAGTTGTACTTCTGACACATGATGCTCCAGGTAGTAGATGATGGACCTAAAAAGCCAATACAATGATCCTATCACCGGAAATTTTCCGATTTTCTTCTAATTCGAGTAGAAAGAATTACACTGGGGGGATCTTCTTCGGATACATAAAGAAAATTGCACTCTGAGCGCCTTTATATCCATTATTACCGAGTAAATTCCACACAATAGGATAATCCACTGCACAGAGACCGTGATATATCACAGAAAAGTCCGCCGTGAGCTTCTCAAGTTTTGTAACATGAAATTCTTCGTTCTAACGAAAATGTCGATGTAAGAAATATATCCGGCATAAAACTTGGTGCATCATATCAATAACCCCTTTGGAAATACACTGGACTCTGTAGTATCACACAAACCAACAAAGGCGAATGCGTAAAAGATAGTGCTAGTGTAGCACTTTAGTTCTTTTAGGTAGCAGGTGATCCCGTGAAAGGGGCATGGTTGTCTTTCTGTCTGCACCTACAGTAGGTAAGGGACTCTGGTACGATGTAAGGATACCTGGGAGACTGCGGAGAGTCTAAAGAGAACGCAGAGCGCTCTGTAAGGTAGCAAGGAGAACCAGCACACAAGCTGGTGCTGAGACGGGAAGGATGTAGAATAGTAGAGAGGGGGCTGTCAGGCTCACCGGCGACTGAGGACGACGGGGAAAGACGCGCTTCGAGCGCCTTTGGGAAAGGGACGGGGGTGAGACGCGGCGCGTAGCTCGCGTCGAGGGGAGGACCGGGACAGAGCATGCCATTGCCCTCAGGGGCGACGGGGTAAAAGGACCTTGGGACAGCGCACTCCGTGCTGTGAGACGGGGAGGGGGGGCACACAACTGGTGCGGGACAGGAGACGGGGGTAAATCCGGGACGCGGCGCTACAGCACGCGTAGGGAACAGCTCCCAAGGGAAGGGAAATTCGCACTCACTGGCGACTGGGACGGGAGGACGAAGGGCCGGTTAGACAACGCGCCCTCACGTTGTTGAGACGGTCCAGGGTCCGGTTGTGCACCTTACTAGACACAACCGGGAGCAAAGGAGTACGGCTGGAGCTTGGTAGATCCGGGACGCAGCGCTTCAGCTCGCACAGGGAAGAGCTCCAGAGACGGTTGTCGTTTATTCTGGTGGTCGCGATGAGACGCGACATAGCTCCTAAATACTAAAGCACACCGTAAAAAAACGTGTAGTCTAACCTATATAATAGTCTACGTAGTACATTACTAACACCACAGGGTTTTGATAAGACGTATAATAGGTAGCATTAGGGAATGCATTATACTATGGTCAGAGAGCTACACAGTAGCTCGTGATTATGGGTGAGACGGGAGACGCGGTTAGCCGAAGGGTGTGAAGTGGAGAATAATCTGAATTAAATAAGGGATTAATTCAAGAAAATCCAATTCAGCCCTTTCAGCTAACTAGCTGTCTCAGAGGGAGTCGTAATGTAGTATTATACTACATATTCCAATTTGTAGCCGTAGGCTTTTTGATGCTTTAGTATTTACGTCCTTCCTGCATGGATCCGGGAGGTCGGAAAGCCATCTGCAAAGTAGCATCACCTGCATATAGCACACAAGAGTAGTTTTAAAATCGTTGGTATACATCCTTAAGCTTCTTCATCTTGCAATTTTCTGCCATCGTTTCCACGAAGGAAGTGAAAAAACGAGGTTATCGTAGACATGAATTTTATTATCATCCTCTCGAAAGTGGGTGTATTAATCTTAAAAATACGTGCATTCGAATCCCAACTGCGGCAAGGCGTCATAGTTTCCAGCATCATAAACAACCTTCTTGTTTGTATTCGTTGCGAAGACCGCGACATACTCTCCAGTGTTCCGATAAAAAATAGATACATTTTCCCAACTATTTAGGAGTTCTCGATGGCTAAAATTAGTGAAAGTCAGAATGGCTTCTGGTCCTCCATGCTACAGAACTCCCTCATGACGGGAAATCTTCATCGGCTTTTTGATCTTCTTCATCTTGGTTTGAAGAGTGCAGACGCAATGTTTCGGTGCAACTAGCTGCTGCTTCGGTTAAAAGGCGTACCGCTCCAAGCGCTTGTGTTTGGGAGATTTGTGATTCGGCTGGTTCAGCCTGGTTTGCCGCATGGAAATGTGACTCAATTTCATCTTGGGTTAGGGGTGGTTGTGGGAAATAAATTCTGTCGGGAGAGGATCTTGGTCTTGTTTCAGAGAAGATAGACCAACTGCGATATTAGTCGGTAATTTATTAGAAGCCTGAGACCATGTTTTAGTCACTATTGTGCTCGTGTATTTAATATATAATACGTACATGATTAAATCTGGTATATTACAATTTGTCCGATACAAACATATTTTTTACGCGTAAAAATTAATTACATGTGCTTACATAATGTATATTCAGTAGAGTGTCAACCATTTGCATGTACATGGAAATTTTTCGAATACTGCGAAACTGGTGTAAAGTCCTAGTGAACGCGCTGTTACAAATGTGTAGCTGTCGACTAGAACGGTTGGCTGGGAAATGGCCGAAGCGGACAAACTCGTTTGGGTGTTCGTACGCGTATGCGGTGCGCTTTCGGTCGTATAAATCGCACCGTGGTACTTTTTCATTGCCGCGGTTAGAGCTCCCCTCAACTCCCATCAAGACTCCCGGACCGGCGCATCTGGGTGCGCACCGGGGTGCGATTTGCACCGCGAACGTCGGCAACATGGCTGAGAAAGACGAAGATGACGACTTGTTACTCTTACTACAGAGGTGGAAGCAACTAAAGGAACAGTAAAAACAACGCACAGAAGATCGCAAAAGCTGGATACTCGGTCCAGAACTTCGTAAAGATTCTAACTAATCCTCTGCTGAAAAATAAATGGGGTGGTAAATGCCCGGAAATCCGTATATGTGCGAGAGGGTACACCTAATGGACAGATGAAACCTCTGTAACAACCCCGTATACTCACTTTGTTCCTTACAAATATAGCCTTTGCGTACCGCGTGCGCTTTTATACTGAATAAATGACGAACTTTTACAGCACAATCCTGACGTCTGGGGTGTACGGAAAGAAGCCTGTGGAAAACTTGGGCAAAGCAAAAAGCACGGATTTGAAAGTCCTAATCTGTCTATGGTAGTTGAGAACATCCCGCGCTGAACTTTTTCGACAATTCGTCAAGAACGAGCAAGAAAAGTACTGGGCAGTACATAAGGAAGTTCTGCGACGATATTGTGGCTATCCACCAAAGCCAATATCTGAACCGCTATCCGAACAAGGAGGAGCTCCAAATAATCGCAGATAATTACGGGGAGCTCGGATTTCCCGGATTTATCGGAGGCGTTGTAGATAAATTGCGCTTTATTCTCGGATTTAAGACGGCGGAGTCGGGATACCACCAAGGAAACTGGCCTTGGGCAAGTACCTCGGCAGTAGAGCAGAAAGGGAACACGAAATATCCCGTAAGGGATTCGTGGCGTTGTAAGAGAGCAACAGTAGGAAATTAGCAGCGACAGCGTTGGATAGCACGAGTGAGGGTTAGAGAAGGACGGGGTAACTTGGCGCAATGCGTGGTGGATAGTGGAGGTCAGGACAACAACTCTGACTGGTTGGAATGAGGATGCGAGCTACTGAGCGGAGACTGGGTCGCGCAAGTAGACTCAGTTCCGGTCCAAGGTGAGATGCGGACTTCGTCGACTACGAACAACGATACTAGCAGAGCTAGAATCAACACTGTAATGTGGTGCACTGTAAGTGGTGCACGATGCGTGTGGGTACACGTGTCGTGCACCGTGCTCATGCATACACGTGTGGTGCATCATAGATGTAATGAATTATGCCACGTGTAACGGTTAATGATGAGCACAGGTAATAAAAGGCGCGCACATTAAAGTACACGCTTAATGCTACTTTTAACAACTGTGGACGACGCGAGATCCCATATTACTACATTGCTCCCCATTTAAGCGGGAAGCCGAGTCGGCTTCGCGCAATCCGGGAATAAAGGGTCATATGAGCAGATGTTGTTGAAATGAAGTGCGTAGTAAAGCAGTGATATGTGTGGAAAGCTGTAGATGGAGTTCATGCTACTGTAGGCGGAGTAGCATGAAATAGAACCCGGGTGTAAAAAACACATATGGGAAAACAAAGGTTCGCCGTCAATGCAGGGCTCACACCAGTAAGTGGCTTTGCCCGCTTGTCGGGGTGCCAGAAAGTCATGCCTGGCACGAGATATTGTAAATCACAAAAAACCGGTGGCAGGTGGAGGTGGCGCTGGTTAAAGAGACTTAGAGCGATGGGCAGTCGTCTTAACGCCTGGATGAATCGGTCCGAGTGGAGACGAGCGTCCGCCTTGACATTGTCTCGCCAGCGTATCTGGACGAGTGATAATCGAGCAAGATGCCCTAGGGAAATTTTAAACCGTTGCGCTGGCGTGTACATAAGGCGGTGCCGGCCGAACCGGCTGGAGGCTGCGGTTTTCATGGGTCTTCTAGATAGGCTCGAACGTAGAACTGCGTGTAGGATGTGGATTGTGAGCAGCCCATAGTTAACGGGGAAGCTCCGAGCTCCATGCTCGAGAAATCGAGCGTCTTGTTGCACGCACCTCGCGCGGTTGTGAGTTCGCTGTCACGTTCAAGGAGACGATGGGTGAGATCGAGCAAAGGCTCGAGCTGCTTAGTGGTTCTCACAGTCTCCCTAATAGGGATCGTCGAGCGCAGTTTGAGAGTCGGCAAAAGTGAAAGACGTGAGGGCTTAGGTGGCAACAGTGGGCTGGAGTCTTTTAGTTCGTTCTCACTTAACCTAGCACGACCGGGGATCTTACAGCCTTAAAAGTGCGCTGGAGAAGAGCTGTAGCTCACGGTGGTCTAGCTGTTGTAGTCCTTGCCATTGTGGCTTAAGCCTTGACGGCACTATTTCGTCGTGTCGTCGCCGTGTATGGGAGATGGCGTCACGGGATGGGGCGCACCAATGTTGGGCGTCGTGAATGACGGGAAGTTGGCGATGGTGATTCCATCGCAAGTGCTGAGACAGGGGCAGGAGAAGCCGTTGTGACCAGGGTAGTCGTGCGCGGTCGAATCGAATGCACGAGAGGGGAGACGTAGTCTTCCGCATTATTATTGTGCGGCGAGAAGTCGGAGGCATCGTTGTATGGAAAAAAGGGGAAGGAAGTGCAGGGGAGGTTGGAGAAGCCTCTTGGGCTGGTCGCCGCGATGAGTTGGCCACTGATGAAAATCGTGATGGCGTCGAGCTATCTGCAAAGGGCGCGAACTAGAGGTCTAGACGGGTAGAGGCTGGCGTGCCTGAAGAGGAGGCATTTCCCGTAGTAGAATGGTCTTAACTATCGTCCGAAGATGATGGTGGAGGAGGGTAAGCCGCAGGCTGATGGTCAGCCGAGGACGGCCAGACTGTTCGTGGGGCGGGGGACATTCTTTCGTAGGACACAAAAATGGTACCCCAATCGTGTTGGAGAACGACGAAGCGCGATGCTGGTCGGGCCGCGATGATCCTGAACAGCCCGATGGCTTTGGGTAACAGCTAATAATTTCTCTCCCCAACTTGAAAGTTTTATTGTCTCATAAAGATGAAATAGCCGATGCGATAATAGTTTCTCGTCGGACGCATGCGGCGGTAAAAGTCTGACTTGTATCGATCTCGAGCTAATATGGATGTGGCACAGCGCATGAGGGCACGAAGCCGAGCAGAGAATATTCTCTTCGCCATTCGTGGTGGAAGAGCCGACTATTCCACCTCATCCTAGTTCTAAACAGACAGATGGGGTGGATGAGTAGAGATAAAGAGCTCGAAAGTAGTCAGTAAAGTGCTTCTGTGCACGGTGCAGTTATGCCCGTATATTACGGCACTCGAGAAATGGTCCCAAATATCTACTGTGCTCGGAGAAAGTTGCCCGCAACTCTGCTAGAATTATTCTATTGAAATGTTCCACCTGCCCGTTCGTGCGAGGGTGGGAAGCAGAAGTGAAGGCCTGCCGGGTGTCCAGTATCTGGAAAAGGATTGGGAGAACTTCGAGGTAAATTGGGAACCTCGATCGGACAACAAGTGAGTGGGTGGTCCGTAAGCGAACCACCACTTTTAGGAGTATGAAATTTCCTCCGTCAGCGATTTGAAGGCACGAAGAGGAACCGTCTGTAACATTTTGGAGTAGCGGTATGATGTGAAGAGCAAGTAACGATAGCCGGATCGTGTCCTGTGGAGTGGCCCAGGATGTACATAGCGACGTATTCAAACGGCCGTGATGAGTGGAACAGTTTGAGAAGGGGGACGTGCTTTCTTAGCTTGAATCTTTCTCAAAAAATTGCGGAAAACTGGCTGACGACTTTATAAACATCGGCTGCAAGTGATGGTCAATAGAAGGAACCTTTAGGAGTGGAATAAATCCGAGAACCCCCCGGGTTTCCAGAAACCAGAGAATAGTGTGAAATACGAATCAAATTTGCTAGAAGGCTCTCCAGAACGATGATTTGCCTGGAGAAGTCGCGGGGAGACATGCGACAAAAGAATTTCCCTCTCGTCAAAGGTGAATGGTAGTGTCCCGCCTTGATCAAACTTAACGAAGAAAGCTTGAAACAACTCGTCTTCAGCTTGAA
>JAVCKV010217112.1:0-48144 GCA_032274145.1 Herpochondria borealis | reverse complement strand
TAGTCGCTGGCGCGAAATGGCTGCGCTCGATCAATCGTTGTCAAAAAAGTGCTCAAAATGCTCATTTACTCATGTAAGCTGCGCTTTTTCGCACACTTTTTCCTCGATCTCTCATCGCTCGCCTCTTTGGCGCCAGCGACTAGTTCAATTGAATGCCAAGATTATACCATAAAGTCCTTTGGAATCAGAGAGAGATAAAAGGTAATATTTTTTCGTAGAAAAGACGACCATGTTAAAAGTAATCCCAGACGACGCGGCATCCAGAGGGGGCGTATTGATGCATGCCTAGATGGAGCCATGATTGAGACGGGCTATGAAAGTCTGAGCCAATTGAAACAAGCAAATCGAGTTCTATGGCTATTTTTGCAAGGTTTTGGGTGATGTGGGGTGCTTGTCGAGCACAGAGCACTTCTAATCCATGACCGCCGTAGGCTTTTATGTGTTGTAAAAGACGTATCAATTTGCTGCGAGTCATGTTGTACTTGCTGGGGTGAGCCAGTATAGCTTGACCGCCAGCGTCACAAATCCAGCCGATAATATCTTCTAGCGATGACCATACTTGCTTGACATAAGCAGGCTTATTATCTCCAAGATAGCGTTTAAATGCTTCATCTGTTGATGTGCAGTAGCCCGCTTTAATAAGGAACTGTGCAAAGTGTGGTCGACCAATATTGCCGCCATTTGCAATATTAAGTGCGCCTTGTAATGCGCCAGAAATTCCAATTTTTTCTAATTTTCCTGCAATTTTTTCTGCTCTTTCTCGACGGAACTGGCTTTGAATTTGAACGCCTTTGATAATACTTGAATGTTCTGGATCAATATTAAGGCCAAGCACGTGAATACCGCGCTGAGCATATTGTGTGGAAATTTCAATTCCGGGCACGAGTGTTAAGCCTTCTGGTATGTGAGTATCTTTTAAATCTGTATATGCTTGCACTGAGTCATGATCGGTAATAGAGAGCATCTCGACATTATTGTGATGAGCAAGAGTTATCAGTTCCTTTGGAGTAAGGGTGCCGTCGGAGCACGTCGTATGGCAATGAAAATCAAGCGCCATTAGACTTTCTTCACATATTGTGTTTTTAATTTCATAGGGCCAATGCCTTCCACTTTACAGTCAATATCATGATCACCTTCTACAAGACGAATATTTTTAACTTTAGTGCCAGTTTTTATCGTACTTGAAGTGCCTTTTACTTTTAGATTTTGCGTTAGCATTACTGTATCACCGTCATGTAAAAGTATGCCATGGGCATCTTTATAGACTTTAATATCATCTTGTTCAATAGCTTCTCCTGGAATCCACTCATGTGTACATTCAGGACATATCCACAGTGTCCCATCAAGATAAGCGTAGTCACAAGTGCATTTGGGGCATGGGTGTGTCATTGAGAGTCCTTACAGTGTTGGAGATGAGCGCCTGAGTTGCTGAGCAATCTCGAGTGCGCTATAGGTAAGAATAGCATTAGCACCTGCTCGTTTAAATGCAATCATTGCTTCCATTAAAGCTGATTCTGGTAGTATACCTTGAGTCATTGCTTGTTTGAGCATGCTGTACTCTCCACTGACTTGATAGACGAATACAGGCATTTGAGTTGCTTGTTTAACACGCCAGAGAATATCTAAGTAAGGCATACCAGGCTTGATCATTAAAAAATCTGCGCCTTCACTGACATCAAGCATAGATTCGTGAATTGCTTCATCACCATTGGCTGGATCCATTTGGTAGGTTTTTTTATCAGCTTTGCCAAGTTGGCCAGAGGAGCCAACAGCTTCTCTAAAGGGCCCATAAAACGATGAGGCATATTTTGCGGAGTAAGATAGAATTGATACTTTAGAGTGGCCTTGATGTTCAAGCTGGTCACGAATATAGCCTATACGACCATCCATCATGTCGGAAGGTGCCAGGATATCTGCACCTGCTTCTGCATGAGAGAGTGCTTGTTTGCCAAGAATTGAAATAGTTTCATCATTAAGGATATCACCATCAGAGCCAAGTATGCCGTCTTGGCCATGGCTTGTGTATGGATCAAGAGCGATATCTGTAATAATACCCAAGGTTGGATATTGGGCTTTAATAATACGAATAGCTCGTTGAATCAAGCCTTCACGGTTGTAAGCTTCTTTAGCTTGCACTGTTTTACAGTGTGCTTCTATTGAGGGAAAAAGAGCAATTGCAGGTATTCCGGCAGCTTGAATTGCTTCGCATTGAATCAGGAGTTGGTCAACTGAGACTCTTTGTACGCCTGGCATTGAGCGAATAGGCGTTGTAAGAGCTGTCCCTTCTTGAATAAAAACCGGTAAAATAAGGTCGCTCACAGAGAGCGAGTTTTCTTGAGCGAGTGATCGTAAAAATGCTGTACGACGAGTTCTGCGTTTTCGTATACGGGGAAATGCATTACTTGGCAATGCTGAATCAGCTGAGGTCATAAATCGCTCCTGGCGAGTGTCATTTTAATTCATCTTTTATTTCAAAGGAGCTTAGCATATCACGTTAACCACAGATTTAACGCAAGGAAAAGTATCTAGGCAGCTTTGTCGAATGGCTGGGCCAATGATGATTGGAATATTTTCTATTATGGCAATGTATTTTGCAGATAGTTATTATATTGCTCAACTGGGGGTTAGGCCACTTGCAGCAGTGAGTTTTGTCATGCCAATGATAAGTGTTTTATCTGCACTTGGTTTTGGTTTTGGCTCTGGTGCATCGTCTATGATTTCCCGGGCGATTGGGCGTCAAGATAAAGAGGGTTTAGTTGTGTTTGCAACACAGTCTCTCTTGGCTGCTTTGCTTCATGCCTGCGGGTTAAGTGTTTTTGGTTTTTTTTTCGCGGAAGATATATTTCAGTTGATGGGTGCAGGTGATTTACTCCGTGATGAAGTAATGGCGTATGCCAATGTATGGTTGTATGGTTGTGTGTTGGTTATTATCCCTATGGTTGGTAATTCAATTATACGAGCTACAGGAAATACTCAATTTCCTGGGATGGTAATGTTGAGTATTGCGCTGGTCAATATTATTTTAGATCCCATCTTTATTTTTGGTTGGGGGCCTATTCCTGCAATGGGTATTCAAGGCGCGGCGATAGCGACTTTGCTTGCTTATAGTGTTTCTTTTTGTCTTGCATTGTATATGTTGCGGTTTCGCTTAGGGTTAATCCGGTTTAGTGCGTTATTCACAAACCCTTGGAAAGTGTGGAAGCCTTTATTGCATATTGCATACCCATCAATTTTAACCAACATGATGGTGCCTGTTTCTGTTGCTATCACGACAGCCTTTATTGCTCTTTATGGTGAAGCTGCTATTGCTGGCTATGGCGTCGCAATGCGCATTGAATCCTTTGCGTTAGTGCCAGTCTTTGGGTTAGCGTCGGTCATGGGGCCGTTTGTTGGGCAAAATATGGGGGCGGGGCATAAAAAAAGAATGAATGAAGCATTGAGTTGGTCGACAAAAGCCATGTTGTTGTATGGGTTTGTAGTATACATCGTGATTGTGTTATTTGGTGAGCGTATTGTCTCTGTATTTGATACATCAGTAGAGGTTGAAGCAGAAGCCTATGAGTATCTTATCGTCGTTGTTTGGTCTTATGGTCTGCTTGGGATCACAGTTGTGACTAACTCTTGTGCGAATGCACTGGCAAAACCTGTGATTGCTGTTGCGATTAACCTTGGCCGATTGTTTTTCATTTACTTGCCACTTTTATTTATTTTGCAAAAGCTCATGGCTAGTGTTGGTGTGTATTTAGCCACAAGTCTATCCACGCTATTCATTGCGGGAATAGCCTTGTATTTACGACGGTTTTATGTGACTCCAATGTATAGAGCCCCAATAAAAGTAAGGCTTTAAGGCTGATTCGCTTCATTTTGTGGCATATGTCCACTTTTGAGTCTATCAATATAGTGTGCAGTTTTTTGCCGAAGCAGCGGCGCCAAGAAAAGTAAACCAATAATATTGGCAAACCCAAGTGCCAAAATCATAATTTCTGAGAAGGTAATTGCATTTTTAAGACCTACCATTGGTGCAAAGCCTGCAAAGAGAATAAAAATAATCTTAAATGGAAGAATAGCTTTGGTGCCACCAAGATACTCTGCTGCTCTCTCGCCATAGTAACTCCAAGAAATAAGCGTAGAAAATGCAAAGATAACGACAGCCACGGTCAGTAGTTTTGGTAAATCAGGATGAACTGTTGCAAAAGCATAGTTTGTAATGGCAATACCACCTTCTGCCGAAGCGATATGAGCATTTGTAATAAGAATGGCGAGCGCAGTCATGGTGCATACAATAAGCGTGTCGATAAATGGTTCAAGCATTGCAACTAAGCCTTCGCGAACAGGTTCGTTTGTTTTCGCAGCGGAGTGAGCAATAGCCGATGAGCCTAAGCCTGCCTCATTAGAAAAAGCAGCTCGTTTAATGCCAGCAATCATAACGCCCACAATACCGCCGAAGCCTGCTTCTGGATTAAAAGCCTGTTGAAATATTGTAACAAACATCTCTGGTACAAGCGTGTAATTGCTGATAATAATATACAGGCATATAGCGCAATAAAATACACACATTGCGGGAACAAGTGTGCTGGTAATGCTGCCAATACGTTGTATACCACCAATAATGACAGCGCCACATAGTGTGGCAATACAGGCACCATATGCAAGAGGGTACTGATCAAAAAAATTAATTTGGCTTGCAACCAGTTGATAGCTTTGGTTTGATTGAAATAAATTTCCACCACCAAGTGAGCCTAAAATAACGCAGACTGCGAAGATGATGGAGAGAATAATACCAATATATGACATGGCAGATTTTTCCCCAAAACGATCTGCAAAGCCATCTTTTAAATATATCATTGGGCCGCCAAGGATATGGCCACTTGCACCAACTTTGCGATACATCACGCCAAAGGAGCATTCAGTGAATTTCATGCACATGCCAAAAAAAGCCATGATCCACATCCAGAAAACAGCGCCAGCACCTCCGAGCGTCATGGCAACAGCAACACCTGATATATTGCCAAGGCCAACTGTGGCTGAAAGCGCTGATGAGAGGGCTTGAAAAGATGAAATTTCACCAACATCAGTTGGGCGGTCATATTTGCCTCGAACAATTGCAATGGCATGTCCAAACAGTCGTAAATTAATAAACTTAAAATACACTGAAAAACCAACACAGCCAATGATAAGAACCAATACAATTAAAGGAATACTTTGCATTTGACCGTCTTTATCTGTGATCAAGATTGGCACAGCCGCAAACACAAGGGGAACAGCAACCTCGTTCATCTTGCTAAAGGCGTTATCAATCCCATTTTCTAGGGTTTTCATTATATGTAAGGTTTCACTTGGTTGCTCTGCTTCGTTGGTGGCATCATTGGTTGCCAACGAGTTTTGTCCAAGACCAAGTAAGCCAGTCAACAGTGCTAAAAAAATGATAATATGTTGACAAGTCCGTGAAGCATCGCTCCAGTTGGCAAATATCCTATAAGTGGTCTTCATTGATTAAGTATCCTTCTTCTATGTAAGTCGCCAGTTTATGCCAAAATTTGCTTTTCATCAAAGAACAATTATTGTAGAGGTCGAGGGCATTGTCGCATGATTGCCCTAAGCTTTGGGTATAGATGAAAATTTTTCATTGTTGTGACAACATAGAGTTGCTTGCGCTACAGAAGGAAGAGGGTATTGATTAAAGTGAAGGTAATTTATGCCACTATAGATGAGCAAGAGCCAGTTGAATTGAGTTTATCTATAGGTGCAACTCTATTGGAAGCAGTTGAAGTATCACAACTCTTTGAGAGGTTTCCTGAGATTAGCAAAAGGCCTTTGGTTGTTGGCATTTTTGGTGAAATTATCCACGATCCTAGCCGTTTTGTGCTGGAAGATGGTGATCGAGTTGAGATTTATCGTCCCTTATTAATTGATCCAAAAGAAGCAAGGCGCAATCGAGTTGTGAGTAGCGCTGGTAAAAAAAACTGAACACAAGTACAATCATGACGCAGCGCAAGCTCTGCTTTGAGAAGAGTTGAGTCAAGTCAATGAGAGCAATACTATATTTGGAGATGAACAATGCAACGTACACTTTCTATTATTAAGCCAGACGCAGTCGCTAAAAACGTGATTGGTGACATTAACAGCCGTTTTGAAAAAGCAGGTTTATCCGTTGTTGCAGCTCGTATGATGCAGCTTTCTGAAGCACAGGCTGGTGGTTTCTATGCAGAGCATTCAGAGCGTCCATTCTTTAAGGATTTAGTCAGTTTTATGACATCAGGCCCAGTATTAGTTCAAGTTCTCGAAGGTGAGAATGCAGTTGCTCAAAATCGTGATCTTATGGGTGCGACTAACCCTAAAGAGGCCACTGCTGGAACAATTCGTGCAGATTTTGCCCAGTCGATTGATGAAAATGCTGTCCATGGTTCTGATTCTGAAGAGTCGGCTGCTCGTGAAATTAGCTATTTTTTCTCTGCTCTAGAAGTTTGTCGTCGTCTACGATAAGCTTTTGTATTTCTTGCGAAGAGATTTAAGAAGCGATCTAAGTCGAAATCAGTCAGCAATTCAGATAGTCTGAGATGTAGCTTATGTAGTATAACTGGAGTCTTTCATGTTATCCAAAATGAATCTTTTAGGTCTAACACGAGTACAGTTAGATGAATTCTTTGCGAGCTTGGGCGAAAAGAAGTTTCGAACCAAGCAGCTGATGCAATGGGTTTATCAACGACAGGTTGTTGATTTTGATTCAATGACTGATTTCTCTATAAAACTGCGAAAGACGCTTCATGAAGTTGCAACTTTAGCAATGCCTAAAGTTGTTTTAAAAGACTTTTCAACAGATGGTACTCGAAAATTTGTACTTGAGCTTGAAGGAGGCAATAGAGTTGAAGCTGTTTTTATTCCTGAAGGCCAAAGAGGCACATTATGTGTTTCAAGCCAAGTTGGCTGCGCATTAGATTGCAAATTTTGTTCAACCGGTAAGCAAGGTTTTTTTCGAGATCTAACATCAGCGGAAATTGTTGCACAAGTTTGGATTGCAGCAGCATCTTTTGGTGTGCCTGAAAACTTAGGCCATAGGCCAGTCACTAATATTGTATTAATGGGTATGGGTGAGCCGCTTTTAAATTTTAAGTCAACGGTTGATGCGATGCATATTATGCTGGATGATTTTGCTTATGGTGTGTCTAAGCGTCGCTTGACACTGAGTACGTCAGGTATTGCGCCTAGGATTATTGAGCTTGGTGATCATATTGATGTTTCTCTTGCGTTATCATTGCACGCGCCTAATGATGAGCTACGAAATCAAATTGTGCCAATTAATAAAAAGTATCCTATCGCAGATGTACTTGACGCATGTCGACATTATTTATCGCGTTTTAGCGAGCGTAAAAGAGTTATTATTGAATATGTTTTGTTAGACCAAGTGAATGATAAGTTTGAGCATGCGCATGAAATGACAGCTCTTTTAAAAGACTTCCCTTGTAAAATTAATTTAATACCATTTAATCCTTTTCCACACTCAGGGTATAAAAGACCAAGTAGTCAAAGAATTCAAAAATTTAAAGATATACTGTCGCAAGCAGGTTTTACCACCACAGTGCGCACTACTCGTGGTGAAGATATTGATGCTGCTTGTGGGCAGCTTGTTGGACAAGTTGTTGATCGTACAAAGCGTAGTGAAGAATGGCAAGCAGCAGTATGGAAGAAAATGAATATGACGAGTACTGAAGCTCTTCTCTAGAGCTTTATTCTCTAGAATTTTAGAACTCTATGCGTTAGAGATCTAGCTGTTTTTACTTGTAAGGATTATGTATGTCAGGTGCTATTTTGGTCACTGGTGGTGCTGGTTATATTGGAAGCCATCTTGTCCAGTTATTAGGTCAAATGAAAGAAAGCCAGCGTTCAAAAGTGATTGTGTTGGATAACTTGTCCACTGGCTTTGAGGATGCAGTACTACACGGTAATTTTATCAAAGGCGAAGTCGGGGATTACAATCTTGTCAGTGATATTTTGAAAACGAATGCAATAGAGACAGTGATTCATTTCGCTGCCCATACTATTGTGCCCGAGTCAGTTGAAAACCCACTGAAGTATTATGGCAATAATACCTGTTCTACTCGCCAGCTTTTACAGGCGTGCCAAGATAATAATGTGAAGCACTTTATCTTTTCTTCGACTGCGGCAGTGTATGGCATTCCACAGAATCCTCAATGTACTGAAGAGACTCATTGTTCTCCAATTAATCCATATGGCATGTCTAAGCTCATGAGTGAATTCATGCTACGAGATGTGAGCACTGCGACTCAGATGCGTTTTATTATTTTGCGTTACTTTAATGTTGCAGGATGTGATCCTAGCGGTATTATTGGTCAATCCACTCAGAAAGCAACTTTGCTGACAAAGGTTGCAGTTGAAGCTGCCCTTGGTAAGCGAAAGTCCCTGAAGATTTTTGGTACAGATTATGAGACTATTGATGGCACAGGTGTTCGAGATTATATCCATGTTGTTGATTTAGCCCAAGCACATGTAGACGCATTGCGTTATCTTGAAAAAGGGGGGATCTCACAGATTTTGAATGCTGGATATGGCACTGGTTTTTCAGTTCGACAAGTGATTGATATGGTTGAGCAAGTCGCAGGCCAAAAGTTACGTGTTGAAGAGGTTGAGCGCCGTGCTGGTGACCCGCCAATCCTCATTGCCAAGTGCGATAAAATTAAATCTGTATTAGGGTGGCAGCCAAAGTATGATGACCTCAAAACAATCGTAGCCTCTGCCTATGCATGGGAAGCAAAGCTTGATTTGCCATAACGAGCACTTACTCACGAATTTTTCATAGAAAAGGACTTCACATTTGAATCTTTATTCGGATATCCAGCTGTCTCATTTTGGATGCCCTTTACCCAAACAGGCGATATTTCATTGGGCCGATGCACAAGATTGGGAAAGCAAAGCTGCAGATGAAGAAGAAATTTTTATTCGAAAAGCAGTTCTAAAGCGTCAGCGAGAGTTTCGTGCAGGACGTAATACGGCGCGCAGATGCTTTGAAACTCTGCAAGAGGCTAATGATAATCCTTTTGCAGAAGTTCAAAGTCAGTATTTATCGAGAGACTCTATCGGTATGGGCGAATCTCGCGAACCATTATGGCCTGAATCGGTGACGGGCAGTATTACGCATACTCAGTTTGAGTGTCATGACTCTCATAGTGCTCAAGAATACTGTGGCGTAGTGGTCGTACCGACGTCTGATATTCAATCAATTGGTATAGATGTCGAGCGTGTAGAGCATCTTGCTCCAGATTCATTAAATCTTATTGTGACAGCTCATGAGCGGCGTCGATCGAAAGAAAACTGTTGGCCTGATTTTTGGCCTAAGTACTTGTTTGCTGCGAAAGAAAGTTTTTATAAATGCATTTTTCCTTTAACTGAAACTTATCTTGATTTTTTGGAGGCGGATTTTCATCTTCATGCCATTCAATCTATACCAGGCCTTTATCAGGTTGAAGTTGTCAGTATTGATTCTGATCATACACTCTTGCAGGGGCAGACTTTGAAAAAACTTATAGGCTACGTGAGTGCGGATCATGTTTTGGTGAGGGCTGCATTTTGGTTAGAAGAGTAACATTAAAAGACTTCATGTATTGTTTTTTATTGGTGTCTTCGAATTAAAAGTAGTTTTTGGTGATCAAGCAAGCTGCCTATTTTGACTTCTAAAAATAACATTTCTAGCCCCTCTTCAAGTTGTGTGGCTTGAGAGGCCATCGTCCATTTGTATGACCATTGTTGTAAATGGTAGGCAAGTATTAAATCATGGGCTGCAGAGCTATTAAAAAAGCTTTGAAAAAAGCCTTGAGCAATCAGGCGGTGATACTTAAGTTGTTCGCGAAGAGGCATTGATACAAGGATATTGAGAGCTTGGGTGTGCATATCTGATATGAGTAATGATTGCATTTCTTTTGAGTGAGTTAATCGAGCGTACTGAATAAATGCAGCCCACCGACGATAAAAAGATCTTTTTTTGAGTTCCTTCAAAACGTCTGGAATATGTGGTGTAAAGGCGTTCAAAGCTTCAAGACCGAGTTCATTAAAGCCATGGCTTAAATAGTTTTCAATGAGGTTATTTCGAGTCTTTTTTTGAATGTCTTTGGGTTGAGTTGCAGTCGTGATTATAATATGTTCTGTTGTCCTGCTTGCTGCTTCAATCTCTGCGAGTGCAATTTGATTGCGGTGAATATTGACAATAAGAGCAAGATACAATTGTTCAGGTAAGGCCTTGGTATAAGGGAGCTGTAAGAGAGTGCTAGGGTCTTGAGTGATTGCAAGGTTAGTGCAAAACAGGCTGGATAAATAAGGGTCAGAAGAGGGTTTCATGGTGTTGAAGCACTTTTTTGGAGACAGTTTTTGCTTTGGTCTTTTTGATAGCTTTTGGCTTTTTTCATAGAGTTCAACCCAGATAGAGTGCGCTGGACTGGAGAGCAAAGCATTTTGAATCGCTTCTTTTTTTGTTGCTTTATAATGATAAGGCCAAATTTTCGCTTGATTGCGTTTCACGTGATTCAGCTCAATGACAATTCGTGCAAGGCTTGTTTTGATGTTGGGTTTTTGAATATTTTGAGTATTGATTAATGGGGTTAGTTGCTCAAGCAAGCATGTATGTTCGAATAAAAGAGTGCACGGTTTTATTGAAGCTTGGGCTTGTGGAGACCACACCATAAAGAAGGCTATAAAGTACGCCAAAGACAATTGATGCAAAGATGCACTTTTCATGAGATTGAACCAGCCAAGTTGAATATAGGCTCTCTCAACGAGCCTGTGAATGAGTCACTGGCGCGAAATGGCTGCGCTCGATCAATCGGTGTCAAAAAAGTGCTCAAAATGTTCATTTACTCATGTAAGCTGCGCTTTTTCGAACATTTTTTCCTCGATATCTCATCGCTCGCCTCTTTGGCGCCAGCGACTCATTATAGGCTATGTTAGATCATTTTTATATGGTTGACTGCTTTTTGCGCATAAAAGTGCTTGGCGATGCTTGTAAAACCAAATGAAAATGATTATCATTTAGTTTAAGTGTGCTGCTTTGGGGCTTCAAAGCGATGTCACCATATTGTAACTGTTGAAAGTATGAGATAAAAGTCTATGAAAAAAGTATTGCAGTGTTGCCTCTTCGTCGGTGTATTGGGTTTAGTGGCATGTGGGAAGGGTGGCTCAGAAATGAGTGAAGAAAATAATGCGTCTCAAGTTGAGTCTAGCCCAAAAAAAGTTGTTGTATTTTCAGCTCGAAAGCAACATCTTATTGACCCATTATTTAAGCAGTTTACTCAAGAAACAGGGATCGAAGTAGAGTATATTACTGATAAAGCACAACCGCTTTTAGCGCGAATTGCTGCGGCCAAGGGGAATAAGCCGGAAGCTGATATATTTATGGCTGTAGATGCAGGTAATTTATGGTCTGCATCTGAGCAGGGCTTATTAGAGCCTGCTGGCTCAGAATTTCTTGAAAAAAGGGTGCCTCTTGAGTTTCGTGACGATGATGGCTTATGGTTTGGCTTATCAAAGCGTGCTAGGACTATTGTATATTCAACAGCACGAGTGGAGTCTACAGCGTTAGAAAGCTATGAACAGCTATCAACACCTCAATGGAAAGGACGGCTTTGTTTAAGAACATCCCAGAAAGTATATAACCAGTCTTTAGTAGCGATGATGCTAGAGCACTATGGCGAAGCGAAGGTAGCTCGTGTTGTTAAAGGTTGGGTTGAAAATTTAGCCGTGCCAGTATTTGCTTCAGATTCTCTATTAGTGCAAGCAATAGCCTCTGGCCAATGTGATGTAGGTATTGTGAATACCTATTATTTAGCACAAGAAATTGCCAAGGATAAGTCGTTGCCAGTCGGTGTTTTTTGGGCAGACCAAAAAACCAAAGGCGTTCACATGAATATTTCAGGTGCAGGCGTTGTAAAAGGCGCTCAGCACAAGCCTGAAGCAGTTGCTTTATTGAATTGGCTAGTTTCAGATGCAGCTCAAGCCCAATTTGCTGGACTGAATTACGAATTTCCTGTTGTTGAGGGTATCCCAGTTGATCCATTAGTTGCTTCTTGGGGATCCTATAAAGGTGACACTGCCCCTATTGAAAGCGCTGGAAAAAATCAAGCAAAAGCGATTATGCTGATGGATAGAGCTGGTTTTAAATAGTGCCAGCAGCTGCATTAGCCGTTTCCGAAGAAATGTTGAGACGAACGCCATTTTTTCTTCAAAAACCCCAATGGGCACCATCGGTGCTTGTTATTTTTTTTGCTGGATTAACTTTAGCGCCTGTTCTGTGGTTGATGCTCTCGTGGTCTGATATTCGCTTTGATTTATGGGATCACCTGCTTGAAACTCAGATGGTCAGTTTGATTTGGAATACAATCACATTAGCATTTGGTGTTTTTATTGGTGTGTCGCTGCTCGGTACAAGTCTTGCCTGGATTGTCACAAAATATGAGTTTCCTGGACGATCAACTTTCGAATGGGCACTGGTGTTGCCCTTCGCTATTCCATCTTATGTTTTTGCCTTTATTTTTGTTGGCACTTTCGATGGCGCTTCAACAACAATGGCTCAATTTCGAGCGTTAACAGGTTTTGATATTTGGCCAAATGTGCGTCATTACTGGGGTGTTCTTGCTTCGTTCATCTTTGCATTTTATCCATATGTCTACTTACTTGCACGGGCTGCTTTTAAGCGCCAAGGACAAGAAATATATGAAGTAGCACAGTCATTAGGGGCAACACCATTCTCTCTTTTCTTTCGAGTTGCATTGCCGATTGCTTGGCCTTCAGTCGTTGCTGGTGCTGGTTTGGCAGTGATGGAAGCGCTGGCGGATTTTGGGACAGTTTCAATTTTTAATTTTCAAACTTTTACAACTGCAATTTATAAATCTTGGTTTGGTTTTTTTAGTTTGAAAACAGCAGCTCAGTTAGCTTCTTTTTTGGTGTTTGCAGTTTTGGGGTGGCGTTGTATAGAAAGTCTACTGTTGCGAGGGCGTGATGCAGCCCGAGAGAAGACAGCGCATTCTCGTGCTTTGCAGCTCGTGACGCTCCCTTTGGCAGCCCGTTGGGTGTTAACAGGTTCGATTTTTTTATTGCTACTCATCACATTTATCGCACCTATGATACGGTTAACCACTTGGGCGTACGATGCTTGGACGCCTTTAGTATTTTCTAGATTTTTTGATCACTTAAGCCATAGCTTAGTGTTATCTTTTGCTGGAAGTACTCTTGTGCTCATGAGCGCTCTATTCCTTGCGGTGGCTGCCCGACTTGATAGCCGAAGACGCGTTATGATTGGCGTCAGCTGCTCTACTTTAGGCTATGCTCTTCCTGGGAGTATCCTCGCAGTAGGACTTATGTTAGTGTTTGCTTTTGTCGATGAGCAATTGCAAGTATTAGGTATTAATATTCGCTTGGTAGGTAGCGTAGCAGTTTTATTAACGGCATATGTTGTACGTTTTATGGCAGTTGGGTATAGTGGAGCAGTCAGCGCGCTCGCTGGGTTACCCCCCCATATTGGTGAGGCAGCTCAAGTGCTTGGGGTGGGTCAGCTCCAGCGTTTTTGGCGATTATATGGGCCTTTATTAACGCCAGGAATTGCCGCAGCTCTTCTTCTTGTTGCAGTTGATATTCTAAAAGAAATGCCAGCAACGCTTTTATTGCGCCCTTATGGTTGGGATACTTTAGCAGTCAGTATTTATGGTTTTACTGCTGAGGGGGATTGGGCTTTAGCGGCTATCCCAGCAATAGCGCTTGTTATCATAGGTTTAATACCCGTTTATATTCTTGTCAAACGCTTTTAAGCAAATTCATCTCTAGTATGCTTATTTGTGAGGGACTGATCGATGACGTATGATATGAGAAAGAAGACGTGGACAATAAGTTTCCTTTTTTATCAAGTAACATGGTTTTATGATGAATATTCATACTCTCTTTAATCCTCGATCGTCACGGTTAAAGTGGGCCAGATCTCAAAAGGCTGGTGCGATGACTCAGCTTCAACAATCTCAATATTTTTTGCAGCAATGCGCTTGGGCGCTTACTATTGGTAACTTTGATGGAGTTCACCGAGGCCACCAGATGCTTTTGGATCAATTAAAGCAGCAGGCTGATGCATTTGGTGGTTTGCAAGCAGTTATGGTGTTCGAACCCCAACCTTTAGAGTATCTTAAAGGTGCTGATGCACCGGCGCGTTTGATGGGAATGCGAGACAAAGTGCAGGCATTATTTGCTACTGGTGTTGATTTGGTCTTGTTGTGTGGATTCACCGAGAAAGTTATGCGCATGAGCCCAGAGCGCTTTATGGTTTCTCTTTGCCGGCATCTGAACGTAAAAGGACTCGTGCTAGGCCAAGATTTTAAATTTGGGTATCAGCAGCAGGGTGATATGGTCTATTTGCGATCATATGGCCGTCAACATGCTATTCAAGTGTATGCGATGCCTGACTTTCTTGATGGGGATATTCGAGTGTCGTCGAGCCTTATTCGTCGCTCTATCTGTCAGAATAAATTTGAAGAGGCGAGTCTTGCTTTAGGGAGACCTTTTCTACTGACTGGTAAAATTAAGCATGGGATGAAGCTTGCGAGAGGTTTTGGTTTTCCCACAGCTAATTTGCATATGACTCGTTGTAGCCCCCCAGTGAGCGGAGTATTTGTTGGACGCGCGCAACTACCATATAATGACTCTAGCCAGAAGTCTGGTGTTTGGTTGAAAGCAATAGCAAACGCTGGTTCAAAGCCAACAGTTCATGGAACTCAGTGGCAAATTGAAGTCCATATATTTGATGAAGACAAATACAATGAAAGTGAAGGCATTCAAAGTTTGAAAAATGATTGCTATTACGGGCTGCGTCTTGCTTTTGAGCCTCTGGCAAAGCTTCGTAATGAAAAACGTTTTAGTGGCTTAGCGGATTTGGAAGCTGCAATAGCTGAGGATGTTAATCGAGCGAAAGCTTATTTTAAACAGCCATATTCCTAATATTGATTAGGCGACTCTTGAAGTTACCCTTTCAGCAGCTCTTTAAACAACTACTTTAAGTAAGGTATTACAGATTATGTCAACAGAAAAGGACGATCAAAAAAAACCTGTGTCTGGTTATAAACACACTTTAAATCTACCAAAAACAAATTTTCCCATGAAAGGGAACTTGCCACAACGAGAGCCCAAGCTCCTCCAATTTTGGGATGATAATGCAATCTATGCTCAAATGCATGCACTGGCAGAAGAGCGCATTGCCGCAGGTGAAGGGAAGGTGTTTACCCTGCATGATGGCCCTCCCTATGCCAATGGTGATATTCATATTGGGCATGCAGTGAATAAAATTCTGAAAGATATGGTGATGAAATCCAAGCGCCTAGATGGCTATGCTGTCGCCTATACACCAGGGTGGGATTGTCATGGCTTGCCAATTGAGCTGCAAGTTGAGAAAAAATACGGTAAGCGAGGTGTTAAGTTTTCTGATGCTGAGTTTATTGAAAAATGTCGTTCTTATGCCGAGGCTCAAATCCAAAAACAAAAGACCGATTTTATACGCTTAGGTGTACTTGGTGAGTGGCACAATCCTTATAAATCAATGGATTTTGTCACTGAAGCACAGACAGTGCGAGCGCTTGGTAAAATTCTTGAAAAAGGCCATATTTATAGAGGTGTTAAGCCAGTCTATTGGAGTGTGGCAACTGGCTCAGCCCTTGCCGAAGCAGAAGTTGAGTATCAAAATAAAGTCTCTGATTCTGTTGATATTCGTTACCCTGTTTTAGAAAGAGACGATATAGCAGCGCGCTTAAATCTTGATAAACCCCTTGATGTAAACGCCAATATTTCTGTTGTCATTTGGACAACAACACCATGGACTTTGCCCTCAAGTTTGGCAGTTTCTGTGCATGCTGAACTCAATTATGTGCTTGCCGAACTTCGAGGCCAAGATTCACTTGAATACGTGATCCTTGCGCAAGACCTTTTGGAGTCTCTTGCAAAACGATGGCAATCAATGGCTTTGTCAATTTCAGTGGTTGGCGAGGCTAAAGGACAAAGTTTAGAGCAGCTGCAACTTCATCACCCATTTTATGATCGAATATTGCCAGTCATACTTGCAGATCATGTAACAACAGATGCGGGCACTGGTTGTGTACATACTGCCCCTGATCATGGGCCTGATGACTTCAATGTCTCTAAAAAATATGGGATAGGCACTCTTAATTTTATCGATGATCACGGTCGTTTCCGTGAAAAAGTGCCTCTATTTGCAGGAGAGCACGTTCATAAAGCGAATGAACGTATTCTTGAGCTCGTCAAACAAAAGAAAAACTTATTATTTGCATCTAAGTTAGAGCACTCTTATCCTCATTGCTGGCGAACGAAAACACCTCTTATTTTCAGAACGACTTCGCAGTGGTTTATGAAAACAACTGATCCAGAATTTTTAGACCAATCCCTTGCAGCATTGAGCCGTGTTGAATGGATACCTGAAGCTGGTGAAAGTCGCATGAGAGCCATGTTGGAATCCAGCCCTGATTGGTGCTTATCTCGCCAGCGTTTATGGGGCACTCCGATTCCTTTTATTACCCATCAAGAGACAGATGAATTGCACCCTCGAAGTGTTGAATTAATTGAAGAGATCGCCAAGCTTATTGAACAAAAGGGACTGATGGCATGGCATGAGTTGCCATTGTCCAATCTTATTGGAGATGAAGCTCAAGACTATAAGAAATCAACTGACTCTTTAGATGTTTGGTTTGATTCAGGAGCTTTACACTGGGCTGTTGGTCGAGTTCGAAAATCAATGGCATCTCCTTCAGATATGTTTCTCGAAGGCTCTGATCAGCATCGTGGATGGTTCCAAACATCACTTAAAACCAGTATCGCTATTCATGGAAAGCCACCTTATAAAACAGTAATGACTCATGGGTTTGTTGTTGATGGTTCAGGTAAAAAGATGTCTAAATCATTAGGCAATGTTGTAGCGCCTTTGCAGGTGATTCAAAAATTTGGTGCAGATGTGCTGCGGCTTTGGGTGGCGGCAACAGATTATACTGCTGAAATGGCTGTTTCTGATGAAATCTTAAGCCGAAATGTTGATGCTTACCGGAGAATTAGAAATACATTACGGTTTATGCTCGCGAATTTACATGATTTTGACCCAAGTATAGATCTTGTGATGCCAGAGAATATATTGCCTCTTGATTCATGGCTTATCCTCCAGGCTCGACAATTACAACATGAAGTCAAAGAAGCGTATGACACTTGTCAATTTGTGCAGGCACTCCAAAAGGTGCATCACTTTTGTAGTATAGAGCTGGGTAGTTTTTACTTAGATGTGATTAAAGACCGCCAATATACTTGTAAAACTGGCACACTTCCTCGTCGATCTGCGCAAACAGCTTTGTTTCATTGTCTTGAATCACTTGTGCGTTGGATTGCGCCTATACTCAGCTTTACAGCTGAAGAGGTATGGCAACAAATCCCCGGCAAGCGAGTGTCATCAGTCATGCTGAGTCAATGGTACACCTTGCCAAAAGTGAAGATGCCTGAAGAATATAGTGATGCATTTTGGCTTCAATTAATCGCGGTCCGTGCTGCGGTGAATAAAGAAATTGAGAAAGCGCGTCAAGATGGCGTGATTAGAGGCAGCTTAGATGCAACAGTCGAGATTGCCTGTTCTGCTGATTTGCAAGAGTGGTTACATACACTTGGTGATGAGCTTCGATTTATTTTACAAGTATCTAAGGCTGTTATTAGAAACTTTAGTGATGAGCGACAAGTCTCAACAGATGCCGAAGGTATGTTGATACGAGTTATTGCAAATAGTGGTGAAAAATGCGAACGTTGTTGGCATAGGCAGCCTGATGTGGGTGAACATATACAGCATCCAAGCCTTTGTGGACGATGTGTGGAGAATATAGATGGTGACGGGGAAAGCAGATTCTTTGGCTAAAGATGATCTTAAATTAATGGATTCAGGTATTGTTTGGATTTTTTTATCAATCATTTGTTTTGTGGTTGATCAGATTACCAAGCTGTGGGCTTCAAATACTTTTGAATATAGAGAAGTATTAGAAGTACTTCCAATCTTTAATTTAACCTTGGCTCATAACTATGGAGCTGCGTTTAGCATGTTAGCAAATGCAGGTGGCTGGCAGCGGTGGTTATTTACCGGCCTAGCGTTTGTCGCCAGTGTTATTATTTTAGGTTGGTTGCGCCGCACTCCAAAAGGGTTGAGGACTTTTTGTATTAGCCTAGCGCTTATACTTGGCGGTGCTCTTGGTAATCTTTATGATCGAGTGACTTATGGTTACGTGATCGACTTTTTAGATTTTCATTGGAATAATGCGCATTTTCCTGCATTTAACGTAGCAGATTCAGCAATTACTCTTGGTGCTGTGCTTATGTTATGGTATTCATTTTTTATTGAACCAAAACTCGGTGTGCCGCCCGTTGCTGAAGACAAAAGCAGTACTCCAACCGAGTAATGCCTCAAGAGTCGTTGACGAAAAATACTTTGGGTTGTTTGTTGTAGCGTTGTTCATTGAGAGTCTTAAATTGAGGTAACTTAATGTTAAATATTGGTCCTGACACTGAAATTACGATGCACTTTTCTCTTGCACTTACATCAGGAGATGTCGTTGATTCTACTCTCGATAAAAAACCTGGCACTTTTAATTTTGGTGATGAAACCTTACCAGATGGTTTTGAAAAATTGCTCATTGGTTTGAAAGCAGGGGATCGTCGTTCGTATCTCGTCAGTCCAGAAAAAGGCTTTGGCCTGCGTCGCTCAGAGAATATTCAGCGTTTTAAAGCTGAAAAACTATTGCCTCTTGTTGATGATGTGCTCGTTAATGGGGCAACTATTGTTTTTAAAGATGCTTCAGGTCATCATGTTTCAGGAAGTATTACAGGTTTGATCGAGGGCGATGAAGTGTTGCCTCAACAGCTTATTTGTGTTGATTTTAATCATCCCTTAGCAGACCGAGAGTTACATTTTTCAGTTGAAATTGTAGATGTAAAGCCAAAAGCACAAGCAGTGCAGATACAGTCAATGTAATCAATAAAATGGGAATAGAGGGTAATAAGTGCAAATTTTAATGGCAAACCCACGAGGGTTTTGTGCTGGAGTGGATCGCGCAATTGCGATTGTTAATCGAGCATTAGATATTTTTGGTCCTCCAATATACGTTCGGCATGAAGTTGTACATAATAAATATGTAGTAGAAGATCTTCAGCAGCGTGGCGCACGATTTGTAGAAGAAGTTGATGAAGTCCCTGAAGATGCAATTCTCATTTTCAGTGCCCATGGTGTTTCGCAAGCTGTGAGGCAAATGGCAAATGATAGAGGCTTTAAAGTTTTCGATGCAACCTGCCCATTAGTCACTAAAGTTCATTTAGAGGTAGCACGATTTGCTAAAGATGGATTTGATTGTATTTTAATAGGCCATGCAGGGCATCCTGAAGTTGAAGGTACAATGGGTCAGTTTGACAGTAAAAATGGACACATTTACCTTGTTGAAAATGTTGAAGATATTGCTCAATTACATGTCGCTCGACCTCAACATTTATCCTTTGTCACTCAGACAACACTGTCCATTGATGATACAAAAATGATTGTTGAAGCCCTACAGGCCAAATACCCAAACATCGTTGGGCCTAAAAAAGATGATATTTGCTACGCTACTCAAAATCGCCAAGATGCAGTTCGTATTTTAGCAGAATTAAGTGATGTTATGATTGTGGTTGGCTCGCCAAACTCTTCAAATTCCAATAGATTAAGAGAGCTTGCAGAGCGTTGCGGCACCCTTGCATACTTGGTTGATGATCCTCAACAGTTATCAGCTGATTGGTTTAATGATGTAAATACCATAGGTGTTACAGCAGGTGCTTCTGCTCCTGAACAATTAATTCAGCAAATTATTGATCAAATGAAAGTGTTTGGAGCAGTGGGAATGAGCGAGCTTGAAGGCATTGAAGAAAATATTTCATTTTCATTGCCGAAAGGGCTAAGAGATTCGGATATTGCAGATGCTACTATTCCAGTTGTCCAGATACAACACAGCACTTAACGTCACACTATGATGACACACAGGGGTCTTGACAAATTTTGAGGTAAAATTGAGGTAAAAATCATGCAACAGCAAGATGCAAGGCAAGAGCTTCAACCAATACAATGGCAAGAATCTGATACTTTACAGCTTCTTGATCAACGGGCATTACCTGCTGAAGAAGTGTATCTCATCATCTCAAATGCGGCAGCGGCAGCAGAAGCGATACAGTCAATGGTTGTTCGTGGTGCACCTGCTATAGGTATTACAGCAGCATATGCTGCTGTTTTATCATTTCAGCATCGTGCAGGGTGTTTGGGTCAAGTGGAGCAAGATCTTGTTGTTTTAGCTCAAAGTCGTCCTACAGCTGTGAATTTGCGCCATGCCCTAGAGAAAATGCAGGCTCTTCTTCAAGAGTGCCACACTCAAGGTTTTCTCTATGAAGCTACAAGAGCTCGGTTGTTAGCCTTAGCTAAAGAAATTCAGCAGCAAGATTTGGCTTATAATCTTGCAATAGCTCAACATGGCATTGCAGTGCTTCAAAAAACAATGTCGTCAAGCATTTCAGTTTTGACACATTGCAATACTGGTTCACTGGCAACTGGTGGATTAGGCACAGCCCTTGGTATTATTAAGCAAGGTGCAAAAAAAGGCATAATTCAAGCAATTTATGCGACTGAAACTCGGCCTTGGTTGCAAGGCAGCCGTCTTACAGCATTTGAGTTGATGCATGAAGGCATTGATGTGTGTTTACTGGTTGAAGGTGCAGCAGCAAGTCTTATGGCAAGTAGGCAAGTGCATTGGCTGATTGTCGGCGCCGATCGGATTACCCGTCATGGTGACGTTGCAAATAAAGTTGGCACCTTAGCACTTGCTACACTCGCCCGTCAATTTAGCGTTAAAGTCATGGTGGCCGCCCCAACGACAACTATAGACCTAACCCTTCACAGCGGCCAAGATATTCCCATTGAATATCGTGGTTCAGAAGAACTACTCCTTACTGCTGGGTATCGAAATACTCAAGCAGTGCCAGTGTATAATCCTGTATTTGATATAACACCAGCTGAGCTTGTTGATATCATTGTAACTGAAGAGGGTGCATTTAAGCCATCGGAGTTAGCCCATCGACTTGGTAGGCAATGATTGATCCAGCTTAGAGTGTTCAGTCTTGGTAGTAGCTACAAAATTGAGCAGGGCATTAATCAAAGCTTTATCTTGTTGGTCAAGGCTGAGCTTCATTGTATCTTGAATGCCCGTCAGCGTGATTTTCTCTCTCATGCTAGGTGATTGCAGAAGTGCAATAGCAAAATGGGCATGATTTTCTGCTACAGCAACCCATAAAGCATTATTACAAGACGCTTCATCAATTAATTGGCTTGTGGCTTCTGTTTGGCCTGCAAGCACATCAAGCGTCCGTAAATCACCACTTAACGCTGCCTGAAATAATGCTCGTCGATAATCTTTACGAGTATTCATGCAAAAGCGTGGTGTGAGAGGAGCCTGTACTTTTATTTGTAATGGAAGTTGCTGTAAATATTTTGAATTTGCATCGAGGTGCATATTTTGCGCTGCATCTCCAATTTTGTTATAAATATTTTGATTGTTCATAGTTAACTGCTCAATATACGATAAGTTAGAAGTAATGCGGCTCTGTTGATTGCATGTAGCCTTAATAAGTGTCTGCTCTATAACATATGAGCGTTTGCAGCTGCCATGAATACTTCGAGTTGTCAGAAGATTAGACTAACTATTTAGTTCCTGCCGTAAAAAAATCTATTTTTTGAATACTCATTCATAAGCTCTTAGTTTAACGTTGTTTTAGCGTATAAAAGTGTACTTTATCGAGCGAAAAAACACCTAAAGTAACCACTTGAATAATATTTTTACAAGAATAAAGCTTGTTCTGTGTAAAAATTAGTCTAATCTTATTAAAGTATTTTAAAAAATGAATGGCTTTGAATCTCGTCATTATTGATGAGCTTGGGTATATTCCGTTTGAAAAAGTAGAGAGCGAGTTAGTGTATGAGTAATCGCTTTGAACGAATATCACTGATGATAACGACTAATATACCATTCAGTGAGAGCTACGGCTACCATAGTGTACTTTGTGTATTATGTTAAAATTTTTCGACTTGAGCAAGCTGATGAGCAAGAAAATCATCTAACTCAGGAAACGAAACTACAGGAGGGATTCATAACGTCAGCATAGATTAAAATCCATGATTTTCCGCATTGACAAGCTCTGGAATTCAGTAAGCGAAGCGCAACAGTCTTGTTATTTGAAAGTTATCATATTGAGCTAAGATTACCAAGGAATTTTGAGAGAATCGACAGATTAATTAGTAACTTGTCGTCTGACTCATGATTAGTCTGCATCAATGATGCTACTAAATAATTTAAATTACCAAAAAATAATTCATTAAGGAGTTATTATATATGCTTAAAAAATCGAGTATTTTATTTTTATTATTACCACTTGTATCGCATGCATCTGAACCTAAAATAGATGCTGTTTATTTAGCTCAAACGCATGTTCAAGCTATTTATTTTAACCCAGAAAAAAAAGGAGAATTTCGTGTTGTAAACCCTTATTTAAAACTGGTAGGTAATAGAGATACTTTAATGAAAGTGCATATCACTGCACCCAAAATTGCTGGCGAAAATCAACTACCACCAAGCATGGTCAGAGCGATTGTTTTTTGTAATGACGTTCAGAGAATAATTGATTTAACTCATTCTTTTACACTTGCAGGTTTACCTGAATCAATTCCTGTTAATCCAGCCAATTTAGTCCATCAAAAAGACAATGCTTTCATAGCAACTATTCCAGGTGAGTGTGTAACCGCACGAAAACTTAATCTAACACTCGAAACTGATGTTGAAAATTTAGTGCTCGGAGATATACAAGTAGGGGCACCTACTGAATTACATTTAAATGTATTCAATATCGATATTTTTGGAGGCAACGACAACACTTTTCCAGCTGGTTGGCAAGTAGAGTTGAAAGATAGATTGCCTATTGCAAAACTCAATGTATCAGAAACATCTGCTACATTTACAAGAATTGTTATACCTGCTAGCTCATCTCATCCAGCAAAAATTATGTATTCAGACCCGGAAGATCCAAATCTACCAAGCACTGGTGAATCATGGCAAACCGAATTAAATACCAGCGCAGAATGGCAAAATGCACTTCACGAAGCAGCGGGGGAGGATAGAAGTAATTCAATGTATGCAACTCATATTGGCTTTCATCGTGTTAAAGTTAGGAACAAGGGAAAAGCTCCGATAGGGACGCATAGAGCACGTGCACCTGGTGGAAATATAGGCCTTATGCAGCATGAATTAGGCCATGCGTTTAGTCTTGGAGATTGGGGCGGATATCGAAATTGTAACAATAAACCTTTTGGCTACCCAGATGCGTACAGAGCAGCTATTGACGGCATCTCTGACCCTAATGTCTGCGGTGGTATTCATGCAGGCCCTACGTGGGGATATGACCAAGATAAAGATATTTTTGTTGATTCAAGATACACGAGCAAGGGCATACAGTACTTTAAAAGAGAACCAATGAGGGGTGGCGGTCTAGCTGTAGAGGATCCAAGTGTTGTACTACGACACTTTTCAGATTATTCGGTCAACAGAATGCAAAAGCATCTTGAAAAGACAATAGCAGTTTGGGATGCAGATCGGAATAGATACGTAAGCTGGGATTCCAGTACTGGTACTTATGGCACTGTACTTTACGCCGCAAAAGAAAATTACACGAAGTATCCAATTGAGAGGAATGTTGAAGTTTTCAGCCTTATGGCCAATATAGATATAAGAGATAGCAATTCTGTGAATTTAGTATACCCTCCTATTGGTCCATATACTTCAGGTGTTATTCGACTCTTTGATCCTGCAAACGCAAGTGATCGAATTGCCGCTAGGGACGACTCATTTTGTATACCTCGGTGTGATGTAAGCTTACGTGTTCATCAAGGGAGCACTGTTAAAACCTATATGCTCAATGTAGATATCGATCCTTCACTTGGAGAAACAGAATTTGGAACAATTCAAGCAAAAGCAGTTAATGTCCTGAAAAAGGATGGTCCTATTGCAAGAGTGGAGCTCATTAAAACCCCGAATGCGTCTTTTGATGGAGTCCCTGCTGAACCTGAAATATTAAGCTATTGGCCTGAACCTGTTAAAAAGGAAGCATTGAGCACCAAAGCATTCAATGCTCTAAATCATCCAATTGGAGACACTTTGAAAGCGACTGATGATGTATTAACAACATACTGGAGCACAAGTGCAGATCAAAAGAGTGGGGATCGCTACTTAGTTGAAATGGATCATATAAGACATGTGAATAGCGTAGTGTTAAATTCCAGCAAAAACCCTAATCACTTCCCAAGAGTGTATAAAGTATTAGCTTCAATTGATGGCAGCAACTGGACGCAAGTAAAAGCTGACAACGGATCAAGTGAGAAAATCTCTATCTTTTTTGATACTATTGCTGCGAAATTTATTCAAATAGAGCTCCTTGAGTCTTATCCTGCCCCTTGGTCAATCGATGAGCTTGATATCTTTTACGATCTTCAACCAGAAGCTTTGTCAACAGCAATAATTGAACCTACCTCAACAATGTCCAGTAAATTAGGCATTACTGTAGCAGCTTCGGACTTTGATTCAGAAAGTGCTGCCGGTGACGACTATAATATTCGTAACATGGGCAGCAAGGTTGGGTATATAAAACATAATAGCTGGATATTATTTAAAGACTATGACTTGAGTGATGGCGCGAACTCTTTTACTGTGAATGGAGCTACTCCATCCGATAATAATGCATTAGTGTCTATTCGCCTTGATAGCCCAGCTTCACCACCTATTGCAAGTATTGTTATTAGCAATACTAACGGATGGGATAACTTCAGGTCATTTTCCAGTACATTTGCGGAGATATCAGGTGTGAGAGATTTATACCTGACCTTTGAACATCCAACAGGTGGCGAACAGCTTTTTGATATACGAGACTTTGTATTTGATCGTAAGTAACGAACGCTACATTGTCTCATGTAAGTGCTTTGTGCAAAAAGGGGAGCGCGCGCTCCAGCGTGTGGAGCGCGATTACTTATTATTACTTAATATATTTATTACTTAATATATTAAGCAAGTTCTAAGTTAAGAATTTCAAGAAGCGCTTGGCGCTTACTTGGTGATAGTTGTCTGAATCTATTGACGATGGCAGACTCTTGTGGGTTTACGTCCATGGCTTCTTGGCCGCCTTGCTGTAATTCTGCTCGCTCTTTTTCACTCATTAGGCTTGGTTCAGCGCGAAGGCTGGATTCCAAACGAGAAACAATTTCTGAGTTCATGCTGCGATGATAGCTTTTAGAAACAAAAGCTATTTTTTGTCGCATACCATCTGGTAAACGAACAACGAATTTATCTGCAGTGCGGCTTCCCTGTGTCTTTTCACTTGTATTCATAGGTCTCTTACCATTATCAGTTGCGGGGTGAATCGGAGTGATATTAAACCCTAATTGCCATGAAATTGTAGACGAAGAATTTCATACTTACAAGTCGAGGTTAATGCATTTTTGCCTTTAAATTCACCATATTTAAATATTAAAAGAATATTGCGCCTAGTCTTACTTTTATTTACTTCAATAGACATCTAATGCATATTGAGTAATAAAGCAGTCTTACATCGCGCGGGCAGGTGATCTTGTGAATAAGCGCAGTATCTCTACGCTCAAGGCCACGTTAATTGCACTATAATTCTTCATCTTTAATACGCTTGTCATTCAATACATTTTGAGCTGTTCACTCGTTAATAATTTGCATTGTGTGGTGCGCTTTTGGTCTCGTGGATGCCACTCTACTCTCTGGTATGTCGAAAAGCAATAATTATAATGTTATTATGAGTTATTTGAAAGGTTTTCGTTTTCTTTATTGTATTTTCCGATAGTAGTTTTCGATGATGACTCTTTGGTCGAGAGGGCTGTGATCGTATTTTTGGCGGCAAGGATTATTTAAGGCGAGTTGCAAGAGGATAAGAAGGATCTGATTTCCAGTCAATCACGCGACCATTTTTAAAGATCACTTTACTTTTATCGTAATACCAAGTGTCTTTGTTGGAAATATCTGGTGCGCCATGAATGGCAACAACTTCTTTGAATGAAGAGCCGAATGTAAAGCTTTTACCGTTTTGTGTTTCCATGATCCGTTGTTGTTTTTTGGAAAGAAGCGCTTTGGCTTTGAGGGCTTCTTCGGAAAATCTATCTGGTGTTGATGAGGATGTTGTCTCATCAATAGTAGGGTTTGTTTCGGAAAAAGAAATACTGCGACTTAAGTTTGAATGTAAATTTTTGTTAGTTTGTATACTTTTGTCTTGCTCAGCCTGACTTTGGTCTGCTGTTTGTTGCTCTTGCGAGGTGTCCCAAAATTTTTCAGTTGGTGGGTTTAATAAAAAGTAGGCAAGTATGGTGATAATAAAGAGGCCAGCACCAAGTTCTCCTGCAGAGGCAGCTTTTTCTTTATTTTTGCCATGAGGAGATGAGGGTTTTGATTCGTAATACCCTTCGGAATCTGTTTTGAGAATGGATGCTTTGCGTAAAAGTTCTACTTCTAATTCATCTCGTTTTTTGGATTGAGAGTGAGTGCTGTTGTCTGACGTTGCGTCGTGGTGATCAGTTGTATCAGGACATTCTGGATCAACAAATGGCATTTCGCCATAAATAAGGAAATGCTCTTCGATGAGCTGAAAACAACGCGTGACCTGCTGAAATTTTTTTGATGCCTTTGCTTGAGCTACTGGATCGTTTGGGTAGCGGTCAGGGTGTAGTCGATGTAATTGTTTTTTATAGGCTTTGCGGGCAATATCAAATGTATCGCCATTTTGAATGCCAATTGTGTTGAAGCATTGTTCGAAAGAGAGTTCTACCATCGAGCCTCTATCCATTATGTTGGTGCTTGTGGGAATCGAGTATTTTTTGGTTTTTCACTCTTTGTCTCTATGCCTTCTGTTGTCTTTCTATGATCAAGCTCCTTTCTCTCCACTCCTGTGATTTTATGTAATCCATAGTGATCAGACATCTTTGGAGGAGTAAGTGGTTCTTTTTTGTGTTTTTTTGGTTTATTTTTTTGCTGTTGCCGCTGTTTTTTTTCAGATTTTGTCTGTGTGCCAGAGCCTAAAGGGACTAAATTTGCAACAGCGCTGCAAAAACCAACGTAGATATAGATAAATGGAGTATATGCTTGGTTGCCAAAAAATGCATAGATCATATACCCAAGTAAGGTGGATGTAGAGAAAATGGCGATGATCCTTGCTTCTCGATTGTAGCGAGGGTCAGAGATGGGGATCTCAATCAGTTTAAGAGTTGTTTTTAGGGCGAAAAAGATCGCAGTGAGGTAGAAAAAAATACCTGGTAGGCCAGTTTCTGCCATGGCTTGTATGAATGAGTTATGGGGTGCAAGGCCATGATAGTGAGGCCATTGACCCATGCCAACACCAAATATTGGTTGGTGTCGTGCCATGTGAAATCCTTGCTCCCAAGCCCGTGTTCTGCCGAGAAAGCTTGCATCTTGTTGGAAGTTGAGAATGCTTGATAGCCGTTCTTGGATTGGCCCTGGGATGAGGGTGAGCGCTGTTAAAAGAATACTACCTACAATGCCAAGGACAAAGACTTTTTTAATAATATTACTTGAACCCCAAAGTGCTGCTGCTATCATCACCATCATTGCGGCAATGACCATGCATGTTCTTGAGTAACTCAGACCTGTGAGGTAAAGTAATCCGGCAGCAACACTGAGATAGAGCAGTTTAAAGATAATACTGCGACTTAAAAAAGTGAGGCAGAGTACGCCACTTAATGGAATCACCATGAGTGCGCCAAATTCATTTGCATTTGCATAGCGGCCCCAGCCAAATAACCGCCGTTCATCATCATTAGGGGTATAAGCAAATGGGCTATTTGGGTCTGTGAGATAGGAGGAGGCAGCTTCGTAACCCATGCCCGCAGAAACAGCAGCAAGTCCTGCAAAGAAGATAAGAAATCTTGATGGTGTGGTAAGGCATCGGGTTGCAAAATAGTACATGATAATACTGGAGAGAAGAAATTTAAAATTGTTAAAAAGAGCGCCAGGTTCATTGAAAAGTAGGCTTAAGAAGACCCAGCCAGCGAAGTATTTCCACCATTTGTCAGGCCAGAACTCTATTTTACTCAGTTTGTCACGGTGAATGATAAAGCCAATCAGACAAGCAATACTCATGTATAAAAATGTTGGGTGAGCATTAATTTGTTCAAATCGATCTTGAAATCGTATTAAAATACTGCACATAAGCCCAAGGAAACCCCAAAAAGGGCTTACAAGGGCTACTATCATGGTCGATATAATGTAAATTATCGCTATCCACAATGACATAGTTTGAAGTCTCTGTTGAATCTATTGGGTGGCTTTCAGGGTTAACCCCCTAAGAGCTTGAGTTTTATTAGAATAATCTGTCTTTTGATTATTCTGGCCAGTGTAGTGTACCACTGATAATAAGTAGAGTGGGGTTTGGATTGTATATACCCAACACACTTGAAGTGTAGGTGTTCGGGTATATCCATAGAGTCGTTTCTCAAGAGAGGAGTTTTCCCCTCTATGAGAACTTGATTGAAAAAGGAATGAATCAAAGATTATGTATGATTGGTACTCATTAGTTGATAAGTATATTTTGTATCCAGCGTATTATTGGCGGGCACAAGATCCTAAATTAAAGCATTTAAAAGATCTTGAACAGCGTCAATATTGGTCGCAAAGCCAGCTTGAACAATGGCAACTTCAGCGTCTTCAGGGGATGGTTACCCATGCCTATGAGACCGTGCCTTTTTATAAAACGCTTTATAAAAACGCTGGAATAACACCTCAGGATATTCAATCCCTTGCTGACTTGAAACGTTTGCCTTGTGTGAGCAAAAAAGATATTCAAGAGCAAGGTGATCTTTTGCTTTCAAATCGTTATCTAAAAGAAGAGCTGGTGGCTGATGCTTCTGGTGGTTCTACTGGTATGCCGACACACTTTTACAAAGATAAGCTGCAATACCAACTGCGTGCAGCAGACCAGATTCGGCATGATCGTTGGAGCGGGTGGGATGTAGGCGATCCATATGCGCTGATTTGGGGAGCACAAAAGGATTTAAAAGCCATAGGCTCGTTTAAACAGCGCATTGTGACGCAGTTTATTCATCGTATTTTACCTTTAGATGCTTTTGATTTTTCTGCGGAAAAAATGTTGCGATATGTTGATCTCCTAGAAAGAAAACAACCGCCAATGATCCTTGGTTATGCCAATGCGTTGGCGACATTTGCAAAATTCTTAACTGAAAATAGACCTCATCATAGTATTCGACCTAAAGGTATTATTAGTTCTGCTGAGGCTTTGTCTGATGAGAATCGTGCCATTATTGAATCAACTTTTCATACAAAAGTTTTAAATCGGTATGGGTCAAGAGAAGTTGGCTTGATGGCGAGCGAATGCCAATTGCAAACAGGGCTACATATTAATGCTGATAACGTGATTGTTGAGATTGGCGACTTTAGCAGCCAGGTGAATAGTCAAGTAAATAATGACTTGGACAGTAAGACGCAACCTGAAAAAGATGCTATGAAACCCAGTGTGAACCGAATACCTCGACCCTGTGCTCATGGTGAGTCTGGTGAGATTATTGTGACGGATTTATGGAATTTTGGTATGCCTTTTATTCGATATCGTATGGGTGATGAAGGGTCGACTTTAGATAAAAAATGTGGTTGTGGTCGTACATTGCCTCTCATGGGTCAGGTTGCTGGACGTACCAGTGATTTTATTATTGCTTTAGATGGTCGTCGGATTCATGGAGAGTATTTCACCCATTTATTTTATGATCTGGGGAGTGTCAAGCAATTTCAGTTGATTCAAGAAGAACTTGATATTATACATTTAAAAATTGTGACGAAAGGCCAAGGATTTGAACAAAAGCAAAAGCAGGCGTTGATACACGCCGTTAAAAAAGTATGTGGTGAAGCTGTTGAAGTAAAAATTATACTGTGTGATCATATTCCACCGACAGCATCAGGTAAATATTTATTCACACTCTCTAAGGTGGGCAGCTAAGATGCACGTTGTTCTAGTTTCAAATCTATATCCTAATTCTTTAGAGCCTACTCGGGGTATTTATACTCAGCAGCTTGCATTGCAATTGCAGCAACATGTAGATATTCGCGTAGTGGCGCCATTACCTTGGCGGCCACGTTTAATTGGCCGATTTTTTAAGCAATTACAAGTGCCTCGATATGAGGTTTTATCTGGGGTAGAAGTTTGGCATCCTCGATATTTTGTGATTCCTAAAACAGCACGCTTTACTTATGGCGCCTGTTTTTTTCTGGGTATTTTTAGTGTCTTAAAGCAATTACACCAACAGAAAAAAATTGATATTATCAATGTTCATTGGGCCTATCCTGATGCGGTTGGGGTTGTGTACGCAGCGCAAAAACTTGGTATTCCTGTTGTAGTGCATGCGCTTGGTTGTGATATTAATGAATTTGCCAAGTACCCTTGGCGGCGAGGGCAAATTGCTTGGGCACTTCAACAAGCCACAATGAATGTATATGTGAGCCAAGGTCTTGCAGAAGAAGCCCGAGCACTTGGTGTTAGGCATGATCGAAATCGAGTGATTCTGAATGGTGTTGACCAAACTCGCTTTTTACCTGGTGATCGAGTGGCTGTTCGTCAGCAGCTTGATTTACCGCAAGATAAAAAAATTGTGCTGTATGCTGGTAATTTTAATGTTGAAAAAGGTTTAATTGATTTAATTGATGCATGGCATAAGGTGCAGCTTTCTGGTGCTGATGCAGTCTTAGTGGTGATTGGTTCTGGGCCAGAAGAGACTATGGTTCGTGAACGTATAGTCACTTTAGATATTTCCAATACAGTGTTTATGCTCGGCCGTCAGCCGCACGATAAGGTGCCAGCTTTTTTACAGGCGGTGGATATCGTGTGTTTGCCAAGTTTGCGGGAAGGCTGTCCTAATATTGTGTTGGAGGCTTTATCGAGTGGCGCAGCGGTGATTGGTTCACACGTTGGTGCAGTGCCTGAGCTGGTCGGTGAGGATCGAGGTATTCTCGTGAAGCCTCGAGATCCCGAGGCACTTGGTGATGCACTTATCAAAGGCTTAGGAATGACATTTACTCAAGAGCCTTGGTCTTGGATGAGCTGGCAGGAGAATGCACTTAAAGTACTTGAAGTCTACCGTGAAGCGATCAGAATCTCTTAAGAGTGAGTGTTTGCCGAAGCTTCTTCAAGAGCCCCTTCAAGGGGCCATCCGCCAAGTATTTGGTACCGGTTAACGACCTTGCAAAAAAGCGCTGCGGTTTTTTCAGCGTCATATAAGGCGGAATGGGCTTCTTGTGCTGAAAAATCAATATTGGCTGCTTTGCAGGCTTTGGCAAGCACTGTTTGGCCGTAAAAAACTGCTGCTAATGTTGCTGTATCAAAGTGTGAGAAGGGGTGAAATGGGTCTCGCTTAATATTGGTCCGAGCAATAGCGGCTTTTAAAAATCCATGATCAAAGTGAGCATTATGCGCAATGATAATAGCTCTGTGGCAGCCCGCTGCTTTCATTTCAGCTTTAATTGGTTTGAATGAGCTTTGCAAGGCTTCTCGTTCATCTACTGCGCCTCGAAGAGGATTAAAGGGGTCAATGCCAGTAAATTCAAGGGATTTTGGGCATAAGTGAGCCCCTTCAAAAGGTGTTATATGATGATGATGAGTTGATTTCTGTTGGAGCATGCCTTGTTGGTCAAATTCAAGGGTGACCATGGCAAGTTCTAACATAGCATCTGTGGTGCAATCAAACCCGCCAGTTTCAATATCGATCACGACCGGAAAATAGCCGCGAAATCGCTGTTTCATCATGGTGTCTGGTGTCTGTTGTTTAGAATGTGTAGCGTGGTCTAAGATCTTCGTTGTATTTGTCAAAATACTGTCCTCTTCAAATATGTAAGGGACAGCATATCATGAAATGTCTATTGAACTGAGCCGCTCTGATTGGTGACTTCTAAGCCTTGGCCATTTAATGTGAAAAAAGTACTGACATGATTCACCATATCGTCAAATATTGCTTTTTCACTTGGGTTGGCTGGCAATGCGGCAGTTGTATGTTGGCCGGATGTAAAGCGAACTGCAACTGTCTTTGGGGCGATAGCAGTTGCACCGTTAAAGGCTGGATCATCGCCGTCTGAATAATCCCCTTCACTGAGACTTACAGCACCTGTGAGTCTAATCAGTGGTTCAGTCCCTGCTAAAGGCGCTGCTAGCGCATTTTCAAGTGGCATATTTGGTGCGTTATCTGCATCTTGTGGTACGGTTTGATCACCAGTAATGACCATAAAATAGCTGGGTGTTTGCGTTGCTGTTAATTGGCTTGCAAAGTTAACAGGGTCAGCGGAATCGATTGTGGCTTGAAAAACATTAAAGAATGTTTCATAGTTTTTAGTATTTTGCTCAAGGCCGGCTGCTGAAAGCCCAGCAAGTAAAGCAGGTGCACCAAAAGAAGTGTTGGCACTATTTTCGAGTAACCTTGTGATCTGACCACCAGCATTGAGAAATGCTGTTGCTTTAATTCTGGGCAGATCTGCTCGGGTGCCTGCATTGGCAACGGCTGCTGTTGTAAGGCCTATTATACCGCCTAATGAATGTCCTGCTAAATAGACTTGGTTTACATTAAAATCAGCGCCATTATCTGAGTTGCCATCAACATCCATTGTTGCTAACGAAGCAATGACATTTAATTGATCCATGATCGCTTGTTTTAAATGATCTCTGGTATTTTGGAAATGCGCCAGATTGATAAAATAAGAACCGCTGATGGTATTTGTACCAGTGGCAAGGTATTTTTCGGCTGCTGTTGCGCCTGCTTGATTATAGGTCAGGCCAAAATGACGTTCTTGAATATTTTGCAAATGAGGAGGGAGCAGGGCGAGCTTCGCTGGATCAAGAGGAAATGCGGTGTCTAAAACAGGGTGAGTGGCACTCATGTGATTGCCATGTAAAGGTAAATCTATCATCACGCTGGCAAAACAATGCGGCGTTGTGGTTAAGCCTTCAATCGTGCATGCATCTGCAAGTGAGGATGCAAGTACCAGTGAAGTGCTGCGTTCTACATTAACGCCATGAATTAAGACAACAACTGGCCAGCCATCGCTTGGTTTATCGCCACCAGGTATGACCACGGTCACAGGAGCTGTTATATCACCTTGTTTGGTAGGGAATGGGTATCGATAGGTAATATTAGTTGATGTTTGTGTTTCTGTGCCATTAAGTGTGGTTGTGAAAGCATCAATATCTTGAGGGACTACAGCGCCAATAGCCCCTGCAATGATGTCGGTGGGCGTCCATCGACTGGCTTGGATGGACATGCCTTGCGCTATTGTGCTGTCTGTTGGCGACGGGATTGTCAAATAAGATGGCAGTAATAGAGCGCCTTGAACTAATCGAGCATCATCGCTGAAATAGTCAGCATATGAGAGTTCAGAGACTGTACTGGCAAGCATTTCATTACTGTAAAAAGCAGAGGTTCTGGGGTTGGTAAATTGATCAGGAAATGCGGTAGGCAGTGCTGCAAAAGAGTCATTGGCAGCAGCGGGATGTGCTAACACATTTAATGAAGTTGTTGGGTCTGTTGTTGTGAATAAGTGGGTATAAATAATATTGTCTTGGCTTATATTGGGTATGCCAGCATGAGTATATATTGAATTAATGGTGCCAAGTGCAATCGGTTCAGTTGCCCTAATGAGCGTGCGCAATGGTGTCAGTGCAGATGGATACCCTAATGCTGTGTAGGCCCCATCATCAAGATCGCTCAGTATTTGATAGGTTTCAGAGGGCCCAGCCGCTTGGTCGCTCGCATCTAATAAGCCGTCAGTAATAGCGAGTAAATAAAGAGTCTTGCTTGCCAATGGAGCCAATGGTGATATTCGAAGACTATCATTGCCTGTTTCAAGTGTGACTGTAGCAGCACGAATTTGAGTTGCGGCAAGGCTCAAGGTATTGACAGGTGTGCTGGGGTCAATTGCTGCTGGATTGAGTACGTCTTCCCCTGCCGTACTGTTGAGTGGAATTAAAAAAACATTTGGAAGGCAGGCACTGGTAATAGCAGCAGTATAGGGGGTGCATGGCGAGGTCGTGTTGAGTTCGCCTTTAAAATGAATATTAATAGGCGCACTGGTTGACCAGCCATCAATATCGTTTAATGCTGGTTTCACTGGCGTTGGTATTGCAGCTTGATCTATTGCAGTGCTTGCTGTTCCATCAGTGCTGTTATTAAAAAGTGTAAAAGACGGTAATGAAAGAGCGCTGGTGATTGGATTAAAGATTACTTTTGTATTTGAGCTTGAAAAAAAGAAGCCTGTTCGACTACTGAAATCTACTGGTGCTGGCGCTGCTGATTCGACTTGAATGTTGTTATTGTCGCTCTTTGGAATTGGGTCTGCATCTTGGCCTCCACAGCCAGCTAATAGTGAAGCGGTTGCGATTAAAATTTTTCTCATAAGATGTCTTCCCACGGTCAATTATAGTGTAGATCTTAAGCATTTTTATCAGAGTCTTTAGCGTTTTAATTATAGTCTTTATAATATACTTTGTATTTGTATTTGTATTTGTATTTGTATTTGTATTTGTATTTGTATTTGTATTTGTATTTGAACGTGAAGACAAAAATTTTATTTTTCAAAGAGTAGTGTATACTCGAATTAAATCAATATCATCTGTAATCGGTTTGTTGTTTCTTCACAAGGTATGCAGATAGACGGACATTAATATCAAGGATAGAGTGATGAAGTCTCCTACATTTTTTTCTTTACCCTTTGTAGCTCGGGTATTTGTAGCTCGGGTATTTGTAGCTCGGGTATTTGTAGCTCGGGTATTTGTAGCTCGGGTATTTTTGTGTATTATTATGCCATTGCTGTGTGCAGGTGCAAGTGCAGAAAGATGGGATTTATATGATCGCCAATTGAGTATTACTTGGGATAATGCAATTTCATATGGAGCGACTTGGCGAATAGAAGATCAAGATGCTGCTATTGGTTCTCGTGGTGATTTTAACGAGTTAACTCGACGCGCACAAATTAACAAAAATGATGGTAATCAGAATTTTAATAAAGGTTTAGTGGCGAGTGCTATTAAATGGACTACAGAAATAGAGGCTGTATGGAATGATCAGTATGGTGCTTTTGTTCGTGGAGTTGCATTTTATGATGAAGTAATCATGCGTGGTTTTCATGATGGTGGCCGAGTAGACCAATTTGAAAGTGGTGGCTGTGGCAATGTCTTTTGTCCTGAGACTCGAAATGAAGCTGGATCAAAAGCTGAATTTCTAGATGCGTATATTTGGGGTAATTTTAACATTGGTGATACACCTTTAACATTAAGGCTTGGTCATCAGGTGGTTCAGTGGGGTGAGGCACTTTTTTTACAAGATGGCGTGAATCAAATTAATCCAGCATCACTGTCCAGTCTTCGCCGACCAGGTGCTGAATTGAAAGAAGCTTTGATTCCTTTACCAATGATTTTTGCACAAACAGAACTGACACATAACTTGAGCGTAGAAGCCTTTTATCTTTTTGATTGGGAAGCATCTCAAGGTGATGCAGTTGGTACTTTTTTATCGACCCATGATGCTTTTATCGGTGAAGGGGCTCGTTCAATATATACCGATTTTAAAGGCTCCAGCCTAGAGGTAGTTACCCGTGCATATAATGGTTTTGCTTATGGTATTGATAACGCCTCCGATGCAGCAACACGATTAAAAACAGATCGTATCAATGACCGTGAGCCTGGTAGTGCTGGTCAATATGGTATGGCATTTCGATATTTTGCAGAAGAGCTTAATTCAACAGAATTTGGTTTTTATTATTTAAAAACACATTCTAAAAAACAAAATGCAGGTGTTATTCTTGGTGAAGCGAATGGTGCTTTGCGTGCCAATTCAGCAGCTTGTCGCACTTCGCAAGAATTAATTGCAACCTTGCAACCTAGTAGTCCAAGCGTTGACTGTGATCAGCTAACACCCACAGGTCTTGCAGGTGCCGGGTATTCAACAGCAGAAATAAGTGGTGCTATGACATTTGTTGGTGGCGCTAATGCAGCGCACTATGTAGATACAACAACATTTTTTCTTAACTATGAAGAAGAGCAAGAAGTCTTTGGCTTGAGTTTTAATACGCTTGTTGGTGATACTTCTATTGCTGGAGAAATTGCTTATCGAAAAGATGCTGCTTTTCTTGCTGAGCTGGGTGATAATTTAATTATTTATAATGCACTTGCAGCAGCTGATATTGGGAATGGCGGTACATCTACTGAAGGGCAGTATGGTGCGCATTTACCCGCTGGGCTTGAAGCTGGCGATACTGTTTTACCTAATGGCGAAGAAGATATGATTAATATATCTGCTTTGGCAATTCATGCTTTTGGCCCAGGCTTTGGTTTAGATGAACTCAATGGTGTATTTGAATTGGGTGTTGCTTATATTGCGGGCTTAGAGGACAAACTCTATGCAGCACAGGACGCTATGTCTTTTATTGATATTCCCGGTATTGCTGTTGATGGCCATCCTTCGCAATTTTTAAGTCGAAGCTCATGGGGGTATCGATTGGCTTTACTTGGTGCTATTAATAATACATTTCAAGGTGTGAGTTTGCGCCCTTCAATTCGCTTTGCTCATGATGTCGAAGGTAACTCAATCTTTGGTGGTAATTTTGTTGAAGGGCGCAAATCTGCCACAGTTGGTGTTGGTGCTGTATATAATTTTAACTGGGAAGCAAGTGCTGGAATTACAACTTTTTTTGGCGCAACAGATCGTAGTCAAATACAAGATAGAGATCATTTTGCAATGAGTTTTAAATATATTTTCTAGAGCGTCTTTATTCATCACTATGTGATAAATAGTTGCTGGTGCGAAATAGTCGAGCGACTCGATAAGTCAGTCAAGTCATCAGGGAAAGCAGGGTAATAAAAGAGTAATTTATATATGATAGAAAAATGGAACGTTGTGGGGCCAATACTTGGAATTTTCATGATGCAATTGTCACCAATTGCTGTGGCTGCACCCTCTCATGAGCAGACACAAAAACTAGGCTCAGAGCTTACACCTTATGGGGCGTTAAAATCTGGTGAAGAAATACAGGCTGTTGATGAGCAAGGTAAGTCATTCAATATTGTTATACCAAAGTGGGCTGGTGGCTTACAAAAAAAAGATTGGCCTATTGGGTATAAAACGCCAGGTCAGCATCACTTAGATCCATTTTCAGCTGATCAGCCAATAATGACGATTACTCAAAAAAATATGTCAAAGTATACTGATCTTTTAACGGACGGCCATAAAGCACTTTTAAAGACATATCCATCTACATTTACGATGACAGTGTATCCATCACGTAGAAGTCATTCTGCGCCACAGTGGGTGTATGATAATATCAAAAAAAATGCACGAAATGCAAAACTTACAGGTGATAAAAATGGTGTTTTAAATGCCTATGGTGGTGTTGCATTTCCAATTCTCAATGGGGATGCAGATCAACAAGCAGTTCAGGCGGTTTGGAATCATATGACTCGCTTTCGCGGTGTTTTTGTGCTTCGAGACGCTTCAGAAGTTGCTGTCCATCAAAATGGTGATTTTCAACTTGTGTCCAGTGTTCAGGAAGTCCATTTTAATTATTATAATACGAGCGGCAGTGTTGATACTCTGAATAATACGTTATTTTATTACTTATCTTCCACTCATGCACCTGCTCGTTTAGCAGGTAGCTCTACATTAGTGCATGAGCCATTAAATCATGTTGAGCAGCCTCGGCAAGCATGGCGCTATAATGCTGGTCAGCGAAGAGTTCGTCGTGCACCAAGCCTTGCTTTTGATGCACCTATTGCAGCAGCAGATGGGCTGAGAACAGCAGACGATACAGATATTTATAATGGGTCTCCTGAACGATATAACTGGACATTAATTGGGTTGCAGAATAAATTAATTCCTTATAATAGCTATAAGCTTGATGACCCAAGTGTACTCTATAACGAGATGCTTCAGCCTGGTCATATTAAAAGTAATCTTGCTCGTTATGAGTTACATCGAGTGTGGGTTGTCGAAGGGAGTTTAAAGCAAGGTGCTCGGCATATTTATGGTAAACGCAGATTTTATATTGATGAAGATAGTTGGAGTATTGCAGTTGCAGATCAGTATGATATTCGTGGAAAGTTGTGGCGAGTATCTGTTGCTTATCTTAAAAATTATTATGAGGTTCCAACAACTTGGTCTGCGTTAGACGTCTTTTACGATTTACAAGCTAAAAGGTATCATGCACAGTTCTTAGATAATGAATCTAAAACAACGCTCATTTTTGCAAACGAGCCTCCTGATAAAGATAAATTTACACCGCAGTATTTACGTCGGATGGGTCGGCGTTAATGAGGCTTGCCCTTGTCATCTTAGCTTTAGTGTCAGTGCTAGTCCCAAGATTGGTTTGGGCTGATATTAAACCTTTCGTTCAAACAATGAAAGAACCACCAAAAGGTTTTGTTGTTTCTCACTTTGAAAAAGAACCACTTAATTTTTTTGGTGGTGAAATGGGGCATATTTATACTTTAGAAGGTGAGCCAAAGAACCTTCAATGGAGGTCAATTCGTTTGAAAGGTGCAGGTTTGATCACCGCGATTACGTCTTCTCCTCAGCACAACACAAGCGGTGCTGCTCAATCCATTTATGCGGTATCGACTCAAGGTCGTATTTATCGAAGTACGTTAAAGGCTTTGGAAGATCGTTGGCAAGAAGTTTTCGTTGCTCCAAAAAAAGAGCAAGGACCACTCTTTGATATTGCGATGCTTGATGATAAAAGGCTGTTAGCCGTTGGTGCATTTGGTTTGGTTTTAGAGAGTATTGATCAGGGTGATACATGGCAGTCAGTTGGGCATCAGTTAGAGAACCCAGATGCAGCTCACTTATATAAAGTATTCAAGATGTCTCAAACGCAACATCATAAATATGGTATCGAGGCATTTATTGTTGGCGAGTTTGGTCAAGTATTTGCGCGTTTTTTATCAATAGAAAATAATCAAACAGAACTTCATGAAAAAGAAAGCAAAAAAAAAATTGGCATTCCACAATGGAAGACATTTAAAACCACATCAGAAGGCACTTTATTTGATGGGGAAATTCTATCGGAGTACTGGGTACTGATGTTCGGAATCGATGGTACTATTGCCGCATTTGATCTTAGAACAAAGATTATACATGAGGGTCAAATATGCGCAAATGTATCGCTATTTTCAGTTGTTTATGATGGTACAGGTCGAAATTTATTATTATCTGGCGATCAAGGTGTGATTGTTCGTGTGAGCCTTTTAGATAATGGAGAGGCTAGCCCGCCTTCGTTAACTTGCCAAACCTACTCAATGAAGACAAGAGGTTTAAATGGTATGGCTGTAAGAGGTCACCAACTTTTAATGACGAGTGATACAGGTATACATCTTGAAAACCCACAAACATTAATGCCTCAATTTTCGATACCAGTGGATATACAGTGGCAATGACCATAGATACAATATTTGGGAAGTATAAACATATATGTCTTGGCGTATTTACAATTTTTACTATTGTTTTTGCATACTTGGCATTACAAGTCGAAGTGAGCTCAGATTTTAAAAAGCTCTTACCTTTAAATCATCCTTACCTTATCAATATGATGAATCATAAAGATGATTTAACGCTTGGAAATGACGTTCGAATTATCGTTGAAGCCCAAGAAGGCGATATTTTTTCTGCAGACTACCTCGCATGGGTTCAGCAGCTGACTCATAAAATCTACGAATTACCCAGCGTTGATAAAGCATTCATCAAAACTATATGGACGCCAAATGCTCGTTGGATTTCAGTCGCGAAAGATGGGTTTCGTGGTGGAGCAATAATTCCACCAACCTACGATGGTTCAGCGAAATCATTACAAGAGGTTCGGCATAATATATTACATTCATCTGAAGTTGGTCGAATTGTTGCAGATGATTTAAAGTCAACAAGCTTATATGTACCTTTAATTTGGCAAGAAGCAGGGCTTGATTATAAAGAGCTCCATGATCGTTTAGAAGCTTTACGACAAGAAAGTGAAGCAAAAGGCTATACAACATATATCATTGGCGTGGCTAAAAAAATTGGAGATTTAATCAGTGGCGCGCAGCAAATGATATTGTTTTTTTTCGCTGCGGTTGTCTTTATATTTTTCGTGCTCATTGTATATACTCGGTCTTGTCGAGTGGCTACTATTCTTGCCTTGTCGGGAATCTGTGGTGTTATTTGGCAGCTTGGGTTGGTGAGTATTTTAGGCCGATTTATTAATGTTGGTCTTGACCCTTATTCAATGTTAGTGCCATTTTTAGTTTTTGCTATTGCTATTAGTCATGGCCTACAACTCTATAATAAAGCATGTTCTGAAGAAGCCTTAGGGTCTAATATTGGATGGTTCGTTTTTTCAAAGCTAAAAAAGCCTGCTTCATTGGCATTAGGAAGTGATGCCATTGGTTTTGCAACACTCGCACTTATTCCTATTGCTGCTATTCAGGATTTAGCTCTTACCGCTTCACTTGGTGTGCTTTGTCTTTTTGCAACAACACTTATTTTTGTGCCATTGATGATATCAATTTTTGGTACTGGACCGCAATTTGTGGCTATTTCTGCAAAAAGATCATTAAAAATACCTCTATGGGTTCGTTTCAGTTTATACGGCACGAAAAAAGGATTTGGTCGTGTTTTGATTGCCATCATGGCTTGCAGTATTTTTGGATTTGGGCTTGTCAAAAGTCAAGATCTTCATATAGGCGATGTACGGCCTGGTGCACCAGAATTAAAAGCTGATGCCAGATACAATCAAGATATTGCCTATTTTGTTGATCACTATTCGCAGAGTGTTGATGTCTATGTCGTCTTAGTTGAAACCTCAAAAGATCAATGTAATTCTCCTGAGGTGCTTTTTGAAATTGAATCTCTGCAATGGCAGTTAGAACAAATAGCAAATGTTCAGGATACTTTTTCTTTAGCCGATGGTGTCAAACGTGTGAGTCAAGGTTTAAGTGAAGGGTATCCCAAGTGGGCTCATATTCCGCTCGATCAAGTCGCAATCAATGGGACCACAGCAAATTTACCTCATGGGTTTATAAACTTAGACTGTAGTTTCTCGCCTCTATATGTTTTTCTAAAGGATCATAAAGCGCAGACCTTAATTGATGTGACTGATACTGTGACAGCTTTTAATAAAGCACTACAAACACGAGATATAGATCTACGTACCTTACCAGCAGCAGGTAATGCTGGTATTGAAGCAGCAGTTAATGAAAGTATATCGGAACAGCAATTATTAATGCTTTTTGTCATTTATGGTGTAGTGCTTATGATGTGTTGGCTGACTTTTAGACGTCTTAGTCTTGTTATCGCTATCCTCTTACCCTTAGGTATGACCTCAATATTATGCCAAGCTCTCATGGCTTTTTTAGGTATTGGTATTAAGGTCTCAACTTTGCCCGTTATTGCTTTAGGTGTTGGCATTGGGGTTGATTATGGCGTTTACATGTGTGCTCGTTATTTAGAGACAGGAGATATGGCCAAAGTACTTTTAGGTACTGGTCGAATTGTCTTTTTTACTGGAGTTACGCTTGCTATTAGTGTCGGGTCTTGGATTTTTTCTGCCATTCAGTTTCAAGCTGATATGGGTATTTTGCTCACCTTCATGTTTCTTTGGAATATGCTTGGCGCCCTTGTATTGCTTCCATTTTTAATAGGCTTTATAAAAAAAGTTTAAAAAAGAGACCACAATCAAAAGAGTTCTATTCCACATATACCCAAAGCGTTTGAGATTGAGGTATTGAAGGTATCTTCATTTTAGATATTGACAAGGCGCGACAACGCTATATGGCCACTCCCATACGAGGCACAGTAACGAAGTCAAGAGTTAAAAGGACGGTGCATGCGACACCTCAATCTCAAACGCCTTGGGTATAGGCTTACACTTCAGGGGTATCAGTGCAGTGCCATGTATTTATTACAGTTTCATTATCAACAGATTCAAGGGTCACATCAAATTTCCAGAGTGTATGTAAATGCTTGAGAACTTCCTGTGCATTTTTATCTGCAAGTGGGCGGCGATTATGTTGGAAATGTCGGAGTGTCATCGCACGACTACCGCGAACATCGACATCGTAGACTTGAATGTTAGGTTCTATCATTGAGAGATTATATTGCGCCCCTAGTGATTCTCTGAGTATTTTATAACCAGTATCATCGTGGATAGCGCCAACTTCAAGTTCTTTTTCATTGTCATCATCAAGAATTGAAAAAAGCTTAAATTCTCGCATGACTTTTGGGGATAAAAATTGCAATATAAAACTCTCATCTTTAAAGTTCTGCATTGCAAATTTAAGTGTTTTAAGCCAATCTGATCCTGCAATATCAGGAAACCATCGTTGGTCTTCTTCTGTTGGGTTTTGGCAGATACGTTTAATATCTTGCATCATACTGAAACCAAGGGCATAGGGATTAATGCCAGAATAATATTTTGAATCAAATTCTGGTTGGTAAATAACGCCGGCATGTGATTGTAAGAATTCAAAAATAAAGCCATCAGTCACTTTACCTTGATCATAGAGATCATTGAGTAATGTGTAATGCCAAAATGTTGCCCAGCCTTCATTCATGACTTGAGTTTGTCGTTGAGGGTAGAAATATTGTGCTATTTTGCGAACAATTCGCACAAGCTCTCGCTGCCAAGGCTCAAGTAAAGGCGCTTTTTTTTCGATAAAGTAGAGAATATTTTCTTGTGGCTCTGATGGAAAACGATCTTCTATTTGATCAGATTCATCGGTATCAAATTTTGGGATTGTTCGCCAGAGTTCATTGACTTGCGCTTGTAATATTGCTTCACGCTCTTTTTGTCGTTGTTTTTCCTCTTCGGCAGAAATAGGGTAGGGTCTTTTATAGCGGTCAACCCCATGATTCATGAGCGCATGGCAGGCGTCAAGAATTTGTTCAACTTCGTCGACACCATGTTTTTCTTCACATGCATTGACATAGTTTTTTGCAAAAACTAAATAATCAATAATTGAAGATGCATCAGTCCATGTTTGAAAAAGATAATTTCCTTTAAAAAATGAGTTATGCCCGTAACAAGCGTGTGCGATCACAAGAGCCTGCATCGTCATGGTATTTTCTTCCATGAGATAAGCTATACAAGGGTCAGAGTTAATGACTATTTCATAGGCAAGACCCATTTGTCCTCGGCGATAGTTTTTTTCAATAGATACAAATTGTTTTCCAAACGACCAATGTTGATAGCCAACAGGCATGCCTACAGAGGCATAGGCATCCATCATTTGTTCAGCAGAAATTACTTCTATTTGGTTTGGGTATGTGTCAAGCCCATAACTTGCGGCAATTTTACTAATTTCTTTATCATATGCTTCTATTAGCTCAAAGGTCCATTCTGAACCTGTGGAAATAAATTCTCTAGGGTCGTCCTCGAGCATTTTTTTGACGACTTTTTCATGAGACATAGAAGATCCTCTTGATTACTCTGGGGGCTATGGGTCTTTCACGCTGAGGCTCTTTTTTGAAAAAGCTCTCTAAAGACAGGGTAAATATCTCCTTGATCCATGATCTGTTGCATGGCAAAGACTTCTCCATGTTCTTGCGCAATGAGATCGTATTCTCGCCATAAGGCTTGATGTCGGCGTGGGTTAATTTCAATATACGAAAAGTATTGGACAAGTGGGAGAATATCTTCAATAAGAAGCTTCTTGCACACAGGAGAATCATCATTCCAATTGTCTCCATCTGATGCTTGTGCACCATAAATATTCCATTCGCTTGTGGGGTAGCGATCTTCCATTACTTCCTTCATGAGTTTGAGGGCGCTTGATACAATAGTGCCTCCAGTTTCTCTTGAATAGAAAAACTCTTCTTCGTCGACTTCTTTCGCGCTGGTGTGATGTCGAATAAAAACAACTTCAATTTCTTGGTAGTTTCGTTGGAGAAAAAGATACAGCAAAATAAAAAATCTTTTTGCAGTGTCTTTCATTGTTTGGTTCATAGAACCAGAGACATCCATTAAACAAAACATAACAGCTTTTGACGTCGGTTGTGGTATTTTAATATGTAGATTATATCGAAGATCAATATCATCAATAAACGGAATACCTATGATTTTTCGTTTAAGTTTGGCGATCTCATCTTCTAATGCTGTAATGTAGTGCCGATCTCTTAAAATTGAATCTTTTTTAAGCTCTATTTTTAAATCTTGTTCTATAATTTTTAATCGGCGTTTACTTGCAGATGTAAAAGCAATTCTTCGACCAGTCGCCTGTTTAAGAGAGCGAACAACATTGAGTTTAGATGGGTTTCCAGTGCTGACAACACCTGCTTGTTTGACTTTGAAAGACTCTATTCCAGCGAGTTGTCTTTTCACAAGATTCGGCAACTCAAGGTCCTCAAATAAAAATTCAAGAAACTCATCTTGAGTAATTTGGAATACAAATTCATCCATACCTTCGCCAGAGTCGCTTGCTTCGCCTTCACCACTACCACCACCATCTTGACCTTGTGGTCGCTTAATTCTATCTCCAGTAATGAAGTCTTTATTGCCCGGGTGTACAGTATTTTGCTTACCACCTTTTGTATGCGAAAACCGAGGTTCGGAGATATCTTTTGAAGGAATAGAAACACTTTCTCCATGTTCTAGATCCATAATACTTCTTTTATTGACAGCATCAGATACAGCTTTCTTAATATGTTTTTTATATCGCCGAAGGAAGCGAGTTCGATTGACTGTACTTTTATTTTTTCCATTGAGGCGTCGATCAACAATATAGCTCACTCAGCGTTCTCCACAACTTTTTTCACAATTTTTCTAGATGTTTTCTAGACGGTTTTTTAAAGTATGAGCGATCATAAATCTAATACACCTCAATTGTAAGTGTGTTCGATCTATTGCTTTTCAGGATGCTCATATGAAATAAAAAAGCTGTGCGTGCTGCTTCTCGCCAGCTTATGAGATCCCTATTGTGATTTCCTCACTCGCAAGTACCACTCTGATAAAAGCCGTACTTGTTTTTCTGTATACCCTCGTTGAGTCATACGATGAACAAAATCTTCATGCTTTTTAAGGTCATCTGATGAGGCTTTAGAGTTAAACGAAATAACAGGCAGAAGATCTTCTGTATTTGAAAACATCTTTTTTTCAATAACAGATCGTAACTTTTCATAACTAAGCCATGAGGGGTTTTTGCCTTCGTGATTTGCTCGTGCTCTCAGTACGAAGTTAACAACTTCATTTCTGAAATCTTTTGGGTTGGAAATTCCAGCTGGTTTTTCAATTTTTTCAAGTTCTACATTAAGTGAACCGCGGTTAAAGTTTTCCCCAGTGTCTGGGTCTCGATATTCTTGATCTTGAATCCAGAAATCAGCATAGGTGACATAACGATCAAAAATATTTTGGCCATATTCAGAATAGCTTTCTAAGTAAGCTGTCTGGATTTCTTTACCAATAAAATCAACATATCTAGGGGCTAGCCATTCTTTGATGAATCGAAGATATCGCTCTTGGAGTTCAGTGGGGAACTGTTGCTGTTCTATTTGAGTTTCAAGAACATGAAGAAGATGGACAGGATTTGCTGCTACTTCAGCATGATCAAAGTTAAAGACTTTAGACAGTATTTTGAATGAAAATCGAGTTGAAAGTCCCGCCATACCTTCATCAACACCAGCCATATCTCTATATTCTTGAAGAGATTTTGCTTTTGGGTCAGTATCTTTTAAATTCTCTCCATCATAGATTTTCATTTTAGAGAAAGTAGAGGAGTTCTCTGGTTCTTTTAAACGAGATAATATGGCAAATTGAGCCAACATTTTAAGTGTATCTGGTGCGCAATGAGCATTTGCTAAAGAAGATGTACGAAGCAGCTTTTCATAGATCTTGACTTCATCTGATACTTTGAGGCAGTAGGGAACTTTGACGATATATATTCTATCGATGAAGGCTTCATTATTTTTATTATTTCGAAAAGCTTGCCATTCACTTTCATTTGAGTGGGCAAGAATAATACCATCAAAAGGAATCGCACCTAAGCCTTCAGTACCGTTGTAATTTCCCTCTTGTGTTGCGGTAAGGAGTGGATGTAGCACTTTAATTGGGGCTTTAAACATTTCAACAAATTCGAGTAATCCTTGGTTGGCTTTGCAGAGACCGCCTGAAAATGCATAACAATCTGGATCATGTTGTGCAAATTCTTCAAGCTTTCGAATATCAACTTTTCCAACCAGTGCGGAAATATCTTGATTATTTTCATCTCCAGGTTCTGTTTTCGCAACCGCGATTTGATTAAGAATAGAAGGATACAGTTTAACAACTCGGAACTTGCTAATATCGCCTTTAAATTCATTCAGTCTTTTGACCGCCCAAGGCGACATAATGGTTTTTAAATATCGTTTAGGTATACTGTACTCTTCTTCAAGTATATCCGCATCTTCTTCAGGGTTGAATAACCCAAGTGGGCATTCATTTAAAGGTGAGCCTTTGACAGCATAGAATGGAATTTTTTCTATGAGTTGCTTAAGCTTTTCGGCCAAAGAAGATTTACCACCACCTACGGGGCCTAATAAATACAGTAATTGTTTCTTTTCTTCTAAGCCCTGAGCAGAATGTTTGAAATACGACACAATGTGTTCAATAGCTTCTTCCATGCCGTAAAATTCATCGAAAGCAGGGTATCGTTTAATCACTTTATTTGAAAAAATTCGACTGAGTCGAGAATCTTTTGACGTGTCAACTAATTCAGGTTCGCCAATAGCATCAAGCATGCGCTCTGCCGCGGTTGCATAGGCTGTTGAATCCTCTTTGCATATTTGAAGATATTCTTCAATTGAGTACTCTTCTTGCTGATAGGATTCAAATCGTGACTGGTAGTGCTTCAGTATGCTCATATATGCTCCCGTGATTGAAAGTCCTCATGACCGCTTTTCAAGTATGCGGACATTGAATTGATATCGTTCAAAATAATGGGTGGTGAATACTGTTTGTTTTGACTCTAGGCTCGCATATTTTATGCAATCATTGTTGATGAAATAAATATGATCTTACTTTTAATATAGCCTGAAAAAAGGGGGTGTGAACAAGTCTTTTAAAAAAAAAAGGTGTAAGGAATGGTTTTAAGTCATCGATTTTGTTGATATTAAAGTCATACTTTCCAGATGTAATGCTGTGAGAACCCCATTCCAGACACACCCTGTATCAAGTGGGTAAATTGCCATAGGTTCATTGGTATGTTTTTGAATATGACCCACTAATGACGCCCAGTGGCCAAAGGCAATATTCACTTCACCTGATAAAGATGTGGGATGATCAAACCAAGGAAATAGATGATCTGGAACCTTGTTGATACCGTGTTTATGTGTAATATCTAATGTTAAATCAGCCTCTAAAAATCGCATCCGTGTGAGTGCATTGACAATAAATCGAGCCCGATCAGCGCCTTCTAATGTTTCATGCCATTTGGCAGGTGAATTGCCATACATAGCTGCAAAAAAATCAGCAGTTGGTGCTGTGTTGCACAATTGATGTTGTACTTCTTCCCCCAAAGATAATGCTTGTTGAAGACTCCAGCTTGGATAAAGGCCAGCATGACTTAAAAATAGATTAAATGTAGAAAAATAATGACAAAGTGGTTGTTCTTTAAGCCAGTGGATCATAGATGCTGCATCTGGCGCGAGTAATATATCAATAAATGTATCTGAGGCTCTGGGAGGTATTTGTTGAAAATATGTACTGAGGAGATGGAGGTCATGGTTACCAAGAACAGTAAACATACAATAGCGATGTTGATAGATAAGCCGAAGTGTTGCTAATGAATTATCACCTCTGTTAATAATATCCCCAGCAAGCCAGAGTATATCTTTGTTTGGATTAAACTCGATTTTTTTGAGTAATTGTGTAAAACGTGTATAGCAGCCTTGTAGGTCACCAATAATATACGTGGCCATCAGTTGTTTACTCTCTTTGGTTATTGCTTTCTAGAGCTTCTAAT
>JAVCKV010217001.1:0-16303 GCA_032274145.1 Herpochondria borealis | reverse complement strand
TGACGACATTGTTGCTCTTTTTGGCGCGGGTTTCATTGGTTTCCAGGTACTTCAGGCGCAGCCGTTATCTTTTTCTCTCTTTTTCAGTCGCTGCGAGTGTATGGCCCTATTGTACTGATAACGGCTACGAGTACTGGCAATTTGTGAACAAGCAGCTACCAAATTCAAATTGTCACTACGATATACTCTCTCGCCACCGGGTGGCCTATCACGACTACAAATCTCCTCTAGTCTAGCAGTTGTTTATAAATAGTAGCTATGTGGTCTAGCTCGTGGTATCTAAGTTCGATTACCGTCCCTCATCTCCGGGTGTATTCGTTGTGGGCAAAGGAAGAGCTCCTCGTTTCAAGTCATCGTGGTGCATTATTAGATTGTATCGGGTGCAAAGGGCGAGCCAGAATGTTGTGACAGGTGTACCAATGAATGAAAAAGGTGGACTGCTGTCACACCACCTGAAGTATTTCGTTTTGCGGTTCCCCTCGTCCTCATTTTGACGCGGCGGCCTTCTTTGCGCCTTGCTAAACTTTTGGTGCGCTACTTTGTGACGGCTTTTCGGTGTTGAGTTTGTGGCGCTGTTCCGTTGCTTTGTGAAAAAGGTTTGGTTTCTTAGGTTGTTGTTGTTGTTGTTGGCTTCATGGTGCCGTCCTATTGCTTGGTTTGGCTTCTTCGATCTTCTTTGCTCTTGGTGTCGTCGTTCCAGCAGTGCTTGTTTGCGAGGGTTTGGCTTGTTCAGTTGTTAGCTTTGCGCTTTGCTGCATCAATGTTGCCGCCGTCCCGCTATTATGTTCGCTTTGACAGCTTCTCATAAGGTCCGCCGATATATTGTGTCCCACCACAAATGCCTTTGGATCACTGCACTTGCCAGAACTCACCATGTGACGGGTATGATGAAACGTCACGTTGGGTGCCATTGTCGTATTCAACCAAATGCCCATGGAAACATCTTCTCCTTGATAATTAAAGAGTGCCTGTTGATGCTCTACAATAAACTTCAGGATTGGTCGGGTCACGGCATGACCGGAACTTCCCTTTGGAAAGAGAGGATACAAGATTCCTGGGGGGAACTGAGGAACTTCCTTCCATTTGCCATCTCTCTTGGCAAAGCAATTGTCTTGCATGTTGCCCACCAAAATGGCACGAGACGAGTCGAATGACAATAAGAATTCTCTCGTGGCATCCGTGCGCACAAAAAAGTCATCGTCCACCTTGAGGACCCATTGAGCATGCGGCACGTGATGGTAGACGAACGAATAGGCATATTTCAATTTCTGAGGCAATGTGGAATACTGATCCACCGTGTCCATCATTAGTAAATCATGATGTTCCTTCTGTTCCTGCCGCAATATTTCATCTTCGTGTCGAATGTTCTCCAAATGCGCCTCCGTGTCGTTGAAATACGCGCTCGAGTGGAGCGGTTGGGGAGCGACGCGGCAATCTTGAGGACGCAAATCGACGGCTGGGGGGCGATAGCGCGGGGGTACAGGACATGCTTGACCCATGACAAAGTATAAGGCATTGGCACTGCCCCATGTTTCTCGAATGGCTTGACGCACATGGCGAGCTGTGCGGCGAGTCAAGACCATAATAATCATGGGATCGTTATTGTCTGTTGTAGTGACATGAGGCAAGGGAAAGGCCGATGCGCTGGAGGATGCTACTGCTGCTGATGTTTGTAATGAATCAGTAGTTGTGGGCAGCCTTGAAGTATTGCTCATCACTCCGTTAATGTCACAAGTAGCACGTTTCATCATGAAGACGAGTTCCATGATGAAAAGGCAAATCAACGCTGGCTTGAAGAGCACAGCAAGAGGTCTGTGTTTGCTGCATTGCATTATGTACTTCTGCATATTGGAGTATACAATTCTGTCGTACTGTATGCGTGTAATAGAACTATATTATGCTGCTGTTGCGGCGCTGCGGTTATTCAATCACAGTGTAGAGATGATTCCTCGATGAGGCATATTGGAGTTGGGGGTGGAAGAATGTTGAAGATGGTGTCGTGGCGGCGGCGACAGCTGCAAAATATTAGGGCGTACTCGGAGTACAGAAATTTGGTTGTGGTACACAATGAAACTGTGACTTTCGCAAAGATGTCACAGAGACATGGCTCATCATAATGTCCAATACTGTAGTCTCATATATATAGTCAGTCCGCTTTTATGTACATCTTCTTACAGGAATTACTTTAAACTCGAAACATGTTCATTTGTCATTGTAGTGTCTGCATGTCTTTTCCGGGTCTGCTATACCGTAATCAACTGGACAGTGTTCTTCGTACAGTATGCGCAGCATACAGTAAGATCTTACCTGTAAGCCTTGCGGGCACTGGAACCTCATGTTAACAGCTCACCACGCAAAAGCCGTCATCAGCGTTAGCAATTGTACCAGGTGAATGAAGACAAAGAAAGGGGCGGACCTGGCCATTCTGAGTCTCGTCGTACTAGCGTTGACCATAACAAGTTAGTTGTTGCGATCTCAGCTCTAGAGGGTGGCTGGAGGCTAACGGGGTGTGCTGTTGAACATGATGGAACCTTCATCAAGTCAGCAGGAGGATTGGCATGGAGCGCCATCGGTGAGTGGTAGCACCTCATAGTTCTTCGCCGGATCTCTGAGTTGGGAACTGTTTATTGGCTTCCTGTTTGCTATGGTCTTGTCCACACTTTGGTGTGTGCGGCTAAATGGATAGGCACGACGGCGCCTGCATAATGGAAGCATGAGTACTTACAAGACGAGCGAGAGACCATGGCACAAAGTCGAGAACCATCGCTTGCTTGCACGAAACCGCAGTATCGTAACCACACCACCGTTGGTTTGGAGACACTTACCTTGGTTGTTGCATGAATGTCAAGAAGCTGCCTGATGCTAGCCTCTTGAATCGATGCCCTGCTTAGCTTCGAATAGGACCGCGTTCGTGTGATGGTGGAACCTAATTTGTTTCTATCACCTTGCCATTCTCTTAGAAGATACATGTGATTGCCCTTTGTCAGGCAGCAATTGAAGACTCGCAAGGCGCGAACATTTGGGTTCTACATGTGACTCTCATCGACAAACCGAGCTTTTTGACATACAATTCCATTAGGGAAGAGTTCAAAGTCGAAGATCTTGGAGGTTGCGCTGAGGCGCCCACAGCGCTCAGTGTTCGAGCGGCACGGTCCCAGTACAGTGCATAGCACATAAAAAGGCATTAGCGGCCGGGCCTTGTTACGCAGTGTGTAAGTGGTTATTATATATATATATATATATATATAGAGAGAGAGAGCTTGTTTCCACTTGCGCACTCATTTGCAGAAAGAAAGATGTGCCACCAAGGATCAAGGTTGCAGCAAGACCCAACTGGCACTCGCGATCAACATGGGAGCATTCTGCCAGGGTGTTTGCCACCTAGAAAGTGTGAATGACGAGTCTGCATATCAATATTTCTTTTGACTACAGTACTACATACACATGTACAGATGAATGAGCTCATACTTCAAGATCCATGACACTCTACATCATGTAACTCTATATGCTAATACTGCAATGAGAAATAATGTGACGACAGTTTCGCACGTTTCTGCGCCACAGTCATAGGCTGCGCTAAATAAGTAAACTCACAGAAAACCACTTGACACAAGCACATCTTTTTGTGTTTGTTGCAGAAAAGAAAGAACAGCAGCAACAGGCGCAAGGCCCAGCAGGCATTCCAGAGAGGGGTGGGGGGCTACATACATGTATCATTGTGAAGGAATCAATCTGCTGGTCGCCCCACCTTACACGTCTAGAGAGGTTTGCCATAAATCCAAAAGAGGAGCTCATCATCCCATGAGCGCCCAACAGATGTTTCCACAGTGAATGCTGAACATGCGGGCCATTGTCTTCGAGGTCCATGGTGCTACTGCAACATGAAACGTGATGCTAAGAAAGTTCTGTATGCTCTTTGTGTAGCTTTCATAAGTCAATATACAATCCTACGCTACTGTTACGACGATGGTAACAGGTGGGAACGAGACTTCAGTCTTGAGTCTGACGTTTTGTGCGACAAAAAGAATGAGCCTGGACAAGATTGCAGATGATTCATTCACGATCGTGACAACCAGTCAGACCAACCAACCATATATAGTAACCCGAACTCCATCGTTGTTACAGCTACATCACCGATACAGCTCTGTCGTAGAAAAATATAGCATCAGCAAGACACAAGGCATCACCACATCTCCTCCTCTGTAGCGTTTCGTTACTATTCCTCTCATTTAAACCAAAAGAAGACGAAGGACGCAGCCCCCCGCACATACAATCATGAATCCATTCAACAACATGAAAGACGATCCCTCAAGAAGGCAACAGCAGCAGCAGCGTCGTTCCATTACAGCAACAGAAGAAGAAGGTTGGGATGAAACAACGACATCGCTAGAAACCTTTCTAACGGCAAACAGACTCAGAATACGAAGATTATGTGAGCAGAATGAAGCCTCGAGTCAGTCGCTGCACTACAGCAGCGGGAGTGCATCACTCCCACCACAAAACGACGATACCGCGCTCCGAACAACAGAGCTGGTGCTGAAAGGACTCCTGGACTCGGGGATGCTGGATACAAAGACGACAGCAACATCATCAGCAGCACCCAAACCATCAGAGGCGACCAACGACAAGGACGCTAGTGCTCGAGGTCGCGGTGGGGCTGCTGCGTAAGAGAAGGATGTACGAGGCTAGTTGTGGTGGATGTTGAAGCAACACCTTTGCTGCAACGCGACATGTCATTCAACGGAACGGTGCGCAATTCTCCTTTTTTCCAAGGGGGGGGCGTAGTATCACGAAGAACTTTCTACTGTTTTCTTCAAAGCAAGCGCACCTTTTGACTGGATGACTGAACCACTTGTAAGAACTGAAACTCTAAGACCCAATTTCTACTTGTTGTTATTCTAGGGACAAGTCTCATCGTAAGCGTCATGGGAACATCGACACGCGTGGAGAGCCCACGCGACAGCGCAGCCCTAGCCTGTTGCGTAGGCCTTCTGGAATTTAAGAGTTGCAAGCAGCTAGCGTCGTCAGCGGAGTCGGTAATGTTGCCCCGGTAGTATGTAGTGCAACTCTAGGCTGTAGCGTAGGCCTTGGTAACCTGTCAGCAGCAGCTCTTGCTGGATTCTTCAAGAAGTACTCTTCCAGCTCGTCCCATGATTGCTGAAGTCTGGCAAAGCTATTACGCAATGGAACATTGCTAATGACACTGGAAGCGTCGACAAGATCTTCCGGCTGATCGTCCCATGATTGCAGAATAATATGCCCGTTATTACTCGACGGAGCATTGCGAACGACACTGGAAGCGTCGTTGACAAGATCTTTAACCGTATCGTCTTTACTCATCTTGTGGTCTTTTATAGTTTGCTCCAAGTTAGTTCTTCCTGAAATTATTATGATCTGCGCTCCTAGTCTACTCGCGACCAATATCCCTTGGTCGCTTCTCTTGGCCCCCACAATTTTTGATTCTGTCACACACCATGACTTTTGTCACATCTTCTGGCAGATCACACTCTTTTGCAAGTAGTCGATGTCTGTCGTGCGAAAACTCCACCTAGGCCCCATCCTCTCTTCTCCTGTTTGTTGGCATATATGCCGCAGATTAGCTCTGAGATGCGCGTACTCCCTTCTACTCACAGAGCACATCCTCTACCCGAGAAACAGTCAGCACACGGTGGAACTGTGGTGCGTAAACCGCGTGTGTGTCACTTTGAGTTCTGGAGGCTTTGATGAAGTTCGTGGAAGCCAACTTGTACAATGAGACACGTATACTCTAGAGATTAGTGAACATCGATAAGCTCTGTCATTCAAGAAACAACTAGACTGGCTCAACCCACCGAAAGGACGTGTCAGATGGAAGCCCAAAACTATTTGTACGAGTACCTCTACGCACGTGTTCGTACTACTTGCACTGTCGGCTGCTGCTCTCGTACTCCAAGCTTCGCCTTTGTAGTTACATGATTACATGAGCGGGCACTTTGCCTACGAATCCTCTCTCTTTCTCTTGCGTTGCCTACACATTTTATGCTGCATTGAAAATGCACCTGCATTGAAAATGCACTGTCTACGGTTACGGTTAACCCTATTGTTGAAGTGGGAAAAGATCTCTCATCTAGCCAAAGTGGCAGAATATAATTTGCAAATTAGAGCCCCAAAGCTTCAGCACTGGACGGAGAAGCAAACGAGCTCAACTATTGCACAGCTCTTTGATAGGTTCGTAGGATCGCTAAGTTCTGTAGAGGTCGCGCAAGGTACCCACCCTGAGCTGTTTCTTCCAGTGGTGGAGCAAGATCGTGGTACTCTGCACGCATAGTCGGAAGGATTGGCAAGAGGGAAAGCCCTGCGTCTCAACCATGCTTAAATTACAGCGACACTTCCATTTCATCCAAGTTCAAACGGAGCAGAAACGCCAAGAATCGCCTCAAGATTCGCGCTAGATACTATCTCGACTAGCAATTGAATGTAGTTGGATCCTGGGAAAATTTAGATAGTTCCCTTCACTTTGCGGATGAAGCATGGCCCACAATTCGCATGCAGACAGGAACCATTTATCTCGTGTACCGTTCACTTTGCGGACGAAGCGAGTCCACAATTCGTATACAGGTAGGAACCGTTTGTCTCGCGCAAAGTGGCAGAGTCGTCCCTGTCGGTATGGAGCCACGAACCAAGCTCACACAGCGCCCATATCCTTTGCTTGAATAGCGAGCGTGTGAGCATAATGTCGAGTCGAATCCTTGTATATTCGATTGATTCGAAAGGGCTCTTCGCTCGCCAAAAATGAGTCTCGATAGGCGGCAAGAGGAAGAAGGAGAAACACGTTTCGTTGTAGCGGACGAATTCTGGACGTGTCGCTGTACAAGTATTCAAATCCACCCCCACATCGGGTCAGAGATGCCGTTCACCTTTCACCTTTCACCATACCTTTGTAGTGCAACTGTTTGGTTTGTTCGTAGTGTGTAGCTTGAAGCAAGAAGAACATCTGGTTCCAATGACCAAGCACCGGCTTCGCGATCCGTCCGCTGCAAAACTTCCAACCAACAATTGCCATTGAGTTGCAGGAATAGGATTGTGCGAGATATGCCTACTGCCTATCTATGTCTAGGAGATGATCGGGGCTTATATTGGTTGTTATCCAGGCCGTCCTGGCGATCCGTCCAAGTCAAGAGAGACACGTGTTAGTGTTACAACGTTTCTGCTGGCTGGTGGCAGGAACCAGTTTTTCAACCATTTCAACTTCCAGATCTTCTATACAGAGGATGTATTCATCAATCAGTTTGCATAGCTCGTTTTGTGATTGAATAATTCTACTATCAACCGAGACTTCGAGTTTTTCGAGCTGAAGAGCTAGAAAAATGCAATGAATACCAGGTATCTCCGCACCCCAGTGAACATTATACTACTTCAAGTAGAATCGTGTGTTAAATGGTGCTGTAATAATGGCCTTGCCATCCCACCGACGATTTAGATCAAAGTACTGTATTTAACAGTCGATCCACGACACCAAGAATAGCAAAGGATGGTGGAGTCTTGTTCTTTCGTCTCCGGCGATCCTGACAAGACCTGTGCGATGATCTCAGATTCTTAATCGGAAATGAAGTTCTTCTCCGTAGTGCTGACCGTAGTAGCAAGCCAAGTCCAACAGCAGTGGTTCTGTGCAGCTGAACTCTCGTGCTGGTGCTGGTTCGCTGCTACAGCAACGCTTAAAGATATGGCGAATGCTCCTTAGAAACCAAACTTTTTGGGCTCGCCAGATGAATCGAATCAATCACGCACGACTCGCTCACACCCAGTGTGTACTTGGTACTGATACTGTATGATTTACTAACAAGAAGCTTCCCAGCGATTGTGCCGCTGCAGTATAGTCTATAAATAAAACTACAGCCGCTCCTTTACATCCCATCACTGTCTCTCCTACTGGTAGAGCTGGTGCATACGTGTTCCTTTCATTTGTTTATACATAACTAGCCCAATCAATTTCGAAATTGAAACCTTCCCCTTATGTACTGCGAGGCTTGCAAGCGCATAGCTTCAAAGTAGCAACTGGTTGAATGAATGAATCTGCCAATATAGTCTTAGCCTTTGGCGGGACAAATCGAATTCAGAAATGACAGACAACCATCAGCATCAGTCCTGTTAGTAGAACTAGGATACTCCCTTTCACGCAATGAGCAGGACCATCACTCGTGAGATCTGCCTCTCTTGCCACTGGCGCGTTGATTGTTGTTGTTGTATCTGGAGTAGGTTGTTGTGGTGTGTTGGGTGCGGGAGCTGGTGGCGCTACAGCTACTGTCGACGAAACTTGAACGACCTCAAACGAGTTGGTATTTCCCAGGGATTTGTACGGCGGACTTGTCCCGCTTCGAACCAAGTGGATACGATAGAAGCCGGGAGAGGAGGTCAACGACAAGTCAGCAGTACCCGTCATGCAGATTCTCGCGGATGAACCACAGGTGTATTGCCACGAATGGTATTCATTGCCCAGGTTAAATGATGATGTAGATGCATCATACATGGCAATCCAATCATTGAATCGAGCACCGTCATAGTTGAAGGACACCGTAATCGTATCGTTCATTGGGTACTGGGTAGTATTATCAATAGAAACCTCAGCAAACGTTGTGGTCTGCCACTGTGGAGCGGGTGTCGGGGTGGTCTGAAGTGATCGTTTTGAAGGAAGGTATCCAGACGACTCCGTGAATCGCTCCTTGCCAGCAGGCTTGGATAGGGCAGCAGATTTTGGACGACGTCTTTCTCCATTACAATTGGAAAAGCACAAGGACAGTGCGAGAGCAAATCGGTAGAGGTTCACTACAATCAACATGATGGTTGGGACGCATCAGTAGCACCAAGAATGATGGCAGCAAGAGCGATTCCGCCTAAGTGGATGGAGTTGTGTTCCCTTGTGGTTTAACCACCAACACGCAGAATTCTAATCGCTTAAGATGCGAACTCTACTTGCCGAGTTGGGAATCCGAAGAACATCTAATCCCGACAGGCAGCCATGCCATAGATGTACACGAATCGATACTAATTTGAAATTCCTCCATGGCCAAAGATTCAAAACCTCCCGCCACTGTTTTGCACTTTGCAAGATGGATGTACCGTAGTGACCTTCATCGCAGGCGTTGTGGTTTTTAAACAAGCGGGGCTGTAGATTCAAAGGCTCGTCGATCATTTTCTGTGCGATTGAGCTGGTATAATGCATACTATTGTGTCATCGCGTCTAGATAGACTAACTATCTGCGACACAGACATTCTCGGCAACGCAATCCGCCGTGGCAGTCGGAAGCTGAACGGCAACGTTGTTGATGAAGTCCACAAAATCTGTCCTGAGAAGCGATAGTGTATCAGGAGCGTTGCTCTGGCGAGGAATGTTCCATGTCCATGCTCCTCCTGCCGTCAATATGCGACTCATCCAATCCACGGCCTGCTCTTCCTCCCAGACATTGGGGAATCGGTCGGTTCCATCAGCCTGTTTAAAGTTAATGCCGTTCCACGTATTCGACATTGGCATAAATAGATGGGCCAATGACTCGTTGCCGTTTTCATCTACCAAGAAACCATCCGGTGTTGATTCTACAGAAGTAACCATGCAAAGGTTCGCCATATCCGAAGGACTAGTCCTCTGGACGGGACTTGGATGCCCAACCGTGTAGTCTTCAAGGCCTGGCGAGTTGACCTTCAAGGGAACCTAACAAAACACACAGCGGTGAGAGCTAGGACAGTGCGTTACGTAACGGCGGCGTCCGCACCACTGCATTTGATCAACTTACTTTCTGGCCAAAGTTGAGGGCGACAGCAGCGTTTGGGTTTCCCTTTCGACAAGCTTGGGTTACCAGTGCTCTGTCGCAACGGGACCCCTGATCAAACCACTGCATCAAATTAATACAAGTAAATTTGAGCTGACAGCAGCTGAAGATATCAGACAATACATGCATCGACTTACCCAGCCATCCACCTGGTCACCATACTTATTGGAGTAGTACTCCACTATATCTGTTGCGTAGGCCTTGTGAAAGTCAGAGTCAGTGGCACTGCCATACTTGGTCTCAACGTACTTTACCCATCTGTCATAGGCTGGGGAATTTGCACCGTTCCAGTCATGAGCTTTGGTAACACCAACCTTCAAAAGAGCTGGACCTGTGAAAGTTGTTTGTGAGTCAGTCGATCGATCGTGCCGTTTTGGATGCAGAACTCAACCAAGCGTACCTTGAGCTGCCATGTAGGCAATCACTTTCATTCCCTCGCCCCGAATAGCAGTCAGCAGCTCGCCAAAGAGATCTCTCCCATCCGGCCCTGGGGTAGCCCTTGTGTTGCCCAAATTCCAAAGAGTGGGGTTATATGCTAGATAGGCATCTCCATTGTGAGCAGGACCCGATAAATTGACAATGACATATGAAGGAGATCCCTTGATGGTTCGAAGTTGTTCAATAAAGGCATCAACGTCGTAAGAATCGATCATGGTGGGCGTAGAATGAATGCGATATCCAATACCCCATTTTCCGCTCATCTAGAGTAGAGTGGGGTTGGTAAGTCTGGGCAAACGAAGCTTAGCAAAATCATTTGTACATGTCTATGCACTCACCCACTCAGCACGCCGAACCTTCTCTACACAGATATCTGAAGCAAGAGGGGTAACGGAGTGAGAGACACGAATCACATACAGTACTCAAATTGTTTTACGCTCGGAAGGCGGGATTGGTCTGCGATGGAAATCACCGCTTCTCTCTTAACAGGTTCAAGTTCAACTCCGACATCTCCACTGCATTGCTTCTCGTCCTCATTGTCGCTCATGCAGCCTAGTAGTACTATAGTTCGAATGAGGGAACGGCGTAATAACAATCGTCTACTCTAGAGTCTACTCTACTTTGGTTCAATGGCGTGTTTGGTGTCTTTTGTGGTTGATGTGTGTCTTTCTTGAAGTATCAGTAACAGTAGTGTATGCCAGTACTGTGAAATACTGCAGGAGCAGCTGAGTATGAGAGGTCATCGCCAAAATGTTCCGAGGGCGCGTCTCTGCATGCTAGAACGCTGGGACACAAACATTTCTAACTATAATGACAAAGACGTTGATACTAGATTCATTGAGCTGTCCCCTGTTGGCTGTCAAACGTGGGGCATCAAATTGTTGGACAAACTTGGATCTCTCACTCCCACTGACAGTCCTCTGTATTTTTTGAGCGCTGCGTGCATCATGCCGAAACTGCCGCAATCGCATTGGGATCCTTCTGTTGAAGAGTTGTAATGACCAGTGAACGAGGTTTTCGTCGTGTAAGTCCCCCCTTTGTGAGATATCCCGCACAAAGGCTGTCAGGTAGCGAGTCATCATCGTCGAACGTGCAAGCTGACGAGTCGTCGTCAGGTAGAAGGCTACTCCAACCCTCAGGGTTCTTGTCGAAGAGTTGTTCACCCCCAATACGCAAAAGAGTCATCATGCGTTCAATTTCTTCGTGCAAAATGCCTTGGTCTGATGCTTTGGATTGCCACATTCTGCGGATTGATGGTGGTTGTGACATCTCTGGCTCATCTAGTCTCTTTGCGAGGCCGCGTTGCAGCATGCCGCAAGCAGAGGAAGCTGCGCCCACCAACGGAGTGAGTGGAGTTCCAGCCATAATCGATTCTGCGATTAATGAAAAGGTAGCAAAGTGTGAGAAGATTTGCACGGGGGCTCAAGTGGAAGTGCATATTCCATGCAGTACTCTCGCCACTCGACAACACGTACCATGAGAATGTGATCGATCCATGCTGTTACGACCACCACTCCTTCTGGGGCAAACAAGCCTCTGAGACACGTCTCGTCCTTGGCTTTCGGATGAAGTAGATAGTTCTGGTACCATTGTTGCAATTGTTGGTGATCGAAAGTGTAGTTTGAACTCTTACGAGATCTGTGAGAGTTGAGAATTTTGTGCGATTATCTTTTGTGAGTTCGTTGCTGAGACGCATTCCGTCAGATGGTGATCATAGTCCAAAACATGAAGAATTGAACAATGACGTTCTGAGGGTTCCAAAGGTTCTCATATTTGTCGCAGTATATTGTGATGCTTGTTCTTTGCCAGAATAGTCGTGTCCTTCGAATCCCTTGCCCGCGTTCTACTTCAATCGTTCCAGTCTGTCATAATAGTGTACTTCAATCCTTTGAAGGATTTAGCAAAAGTAGTCTTCGTATAGACAGCTTGGAAATGTCCCTTGTAATAATACCACGCATGACGCGGTTTCCTGGTCTTAGAAAGACTCACAACTTCCAAGCAAGATGCACGGTTGTTGCCTTCGTTTCTCGGTTGGATGCACACCCATCAGTTAATCGAGAACCACGAGTAATTGGGCAATAGTGGGCCAGCAGCTGCTCCCATCATCTGGAGAAGATTGAAAAGATCTCGCAGAGGAAGGCCGTTGATTATTCTGCAACGGCTGCGTTGAATTGCACATCGCTGTTTCTCCGAAGACTGCAATCTGTCAATCTGTCAAATGTTGTGTGCGGGATAACCGCTTACTTCCTCTGTAAAAAACCGTGGTCGTTGAATTCAACGTCGAGAAGCGAACGCCACGAAAACTCGGTATCAATTCAGTGTCTTTCGTGGAGACGAACCAACCTATTACGTCTTACGCTTTGCAAGACGTGAAGGATCTCCATGAGTTGATGGTAGTAATTTTTCGCAGCCGAACCATCTAAAACGGGTTAATTAGGACGTACAGTTCGATTTGGCCCGTTGGGATCCTATTTTCAAGTTATTGTGGTGGGACATCAAATGTGAACATGACGTTATATGTCCACAACTGTGGTTTCAAGCACCATCCAATTTTGGATGTTATGCATACAGACTGGGCGGTTGTACTTGCTTTCACCCTGATGTAGAGCTTTAACATTACGTCACAAAGGCTAAATGCTGGCGATTCGTCCTGTTCTACACGCAATCTGCAAGACAGCAGCTCCGCGTTCATACATCATAGGCCACTCGGCACCAAGATATGTACATCCGGAAATATTTTGGGATGAAACCTTGCAGATCTGGTGTTTGCTCCGCCATCTTGACGTTGTCAGCTTCTGTCTTCAAAAAGAAGCTCACATTCCATCCGAAGAACCTCGTTCTGAGTCCGAACGGTGTGGTATACAAATATCTCGCTTGCGGTATTCCACTCATCAATCTCGATAAGATATTCTTCTTTACATTCGGCTGCAAGAGTTGTGTGAGCGGCTGATCGCTTTATGGTTGATTCAAGCTGCTTGCAAGCGTGTCGTAGAGAGTCCAATTCTGCCTTTTCAGTTGCCAGCTCGAGTTTCACTTCTATAAGCTCAAACACAAGTAAGCTGTTGGCATTGTTGTCACTTATTTTTAGGATGATTGGCGTTTCAATTGCGAGCATGGTGGTGTTGTACTTTGTCTGTCTATTGTGCGATGGTGGATCGGAGAATAAGTTCTCTCGGTGCAGTTTTGTGAGGCCTGTGAAAGAATGTAGGTGGTTTCTCCGTGTCAATTCAATTGCAATCATGGTGTTGCAGTGGTGCTGCAGTAGTGTGTTTGTCTATTGCGCGATGGTGGATCGGAGAATAAGTTCTCTCGGGGCAATTTTGCGACCCTTTGGAAAGAAGGTAAACTGTAATTTTGCGATCCCGTTGAAAGAAGGTAGACTGTACGAAGTATTCTTGGTTTCTCCGATGCCACAATTGTGCGCAGTTATCCAAGTTGAATCTCGAAACAATGTCATCAAAACCCAAGATTAACAAAATAGCCAGCAAAGGGCCAACAAAGATTTGACATCAACACAAAGCATGTGCAAATTTACATCAGAGGCTACAAACGTTACCACTCTTCGTGCGACGGGTCGCCATGTAGTCTAGATGATCTAGTGCGATGGTTGCGGGTCTTCAACTCTACGTTCCTCTTTCAGTCGTACAAAATGCAGTGAAGAGCGGTTGATCACGTGCACTAATAAAGCAGTCGAAATGTTCTCTGAACAGCAACACGTGAGGAAGGACTAGTTGTTTGCGATCGAAGCATCCGATTGTAGTAATAGTTTCTTGTCCTGATGTGGTATCATAAGCGGTTGCCAGTGTACCCACGAATGAATCTGAGAATGAAGCGTTATAATAGCGTTTCAATATTGATTTTAAATTCAAATATAACGGCAGTTAAACCAGCCAACAAAAGTGTGCGCTGTGGGTGATGGATGGTGATATTAGAGAGAGGAGAGGAGAGAACAAACCCATCACCATGAGCAGCACGACGATGTTACTAGATATGTTGCGTACTCCTGGGCTGGATTGGCAAATCTTGGAGTGTTTACGTGTTCGAGATACATATCGACTGTTTGCAACCTCAAAAGGTTACTTAGCAGGGACGACAGCACATCGTGAAATCTTGGGGTTTCTCAAGGACCGAGAGTTGCTTATCATTCAAGACTGCGACCGCCATCTGCTGGACAAGATGATTCCATGTTTGCGATCCAACACATCCTATACAGTCATCACGACAGGCGACGATGACAGTGAGTTCGACTCTATTCATGACCTGTATACAACTTTTAACGCCGAAGGCGTTTTTGGCTGTGACTCGTTTGCCAACTATCCGCGAGTAGTAGACGAAGGCGAGACTTACAACTTCCCAGAGTCGTGCCTGGATACACTAAGATCAACCAACGAAGATGATGATGAATCAGGTAGCAATAATTCAGGAGGAAGCGGTGCCGAAGACGACGACCCTCAACCCAAGAAGCAAAAGGTTGTGTCGACTACTGTTTGCACTGCATCATGCTGTCAGTCACGAGCTACTGAGACGGATGATCTAGCACCGTTCGAAATTGGTAGCCGGCACTACTGTGGTGCATGCTTAGATGCGTACTTCTATCTACGTATTCGATTTTGTCATGAACACGACATTGGGTATGAAGGTCATACAAAGTGGAGCATTTATGAAGATGATTGTACCGCTGTGGATATGGGGGGAACCGAATTTTCCCTATCGCTCAATAGCCACCACGGAATGGGAACGCTGTGCTATTGGTTCATTGGCGAAGGATCACGAGATCCCAATGTTGAATACTAAAGCAACAAGTCGTCTCATTCTTTAAAAACCGTAAAACTCGTTCGAAGGGGAGACCTCCGTTCTCGAACTATGATCATAAAGTATACACACACATTATTTCAATAACCGATCCGTCGTGCATAGTGTGTGCACTTGTTCAGACTGAGTCGTCTCTTGCTGTTAGGCCAAAGCCCCTCGGCAGTCGCGTATTCTTGTTCAGGCATAGGTTTTGTCGCGGCTCCGTGACGAGGTCACTGCGTGTCGCGCCCACGACAATTCTTTACTAATCCAAGCTTGTGATGCAATCAAACCATTTATATTCTCGATTGAAGCACTTAGTGTACATAATAGTTGCCAGTTCGAGAGACGGACGCCACACTTATCGTTTAAAAAGATGGGTTGCAAAGTCACTCCACAATGCTAACGCTCCGGCGTCTCTCCTAGAGAACACGGTTTCGATATATTTGCAAAAGGCAATACATACCCTTCAGCTCTTCTTACAAGCAAAGGGACTGTCTGAGTGCCTGGGCATAACCATGTGCCTGGGTGTAACCAAGAAAAGACACATGGACATTGGTTCCTCATCTTGACCAAAGAGGGCGGCAACTGCACTCAGTTATTGGAAACTGCGTGTCGGGATGGAGTACAACTAGTAGAGCGAGCCGCAGTTATGAGATACTAGAAACATCTCTTGTGTTCTGTAAGTGTGCGCAGTACGCCTTGTTGAGGCTTTCTCTCCCTGTTACTAGAAGGATTGCGTTTGATCTACTCGAACAGTCGAGTGGAAGCACAACGTAAGATTGTAGCACGAGCAGAGTAGTCGGCCATACGACGATTGCATTCGCCCCAGTTTACTCCCAGCGATCGACCTTACCCATCTTCGTGTTTGTCCTCAAACCGCTCCATCTGCTTACTGATATCCCACAATGAGGGTGAAGGAACCCAGTCCGGAGGAAGGCCTCCACTGCGTGCTGGTTGTTCCAGCCGACCGCCGGGTGTGGTGGTAGATGAAGTAGTGGCATATTGAACTGGCCGGGAGGAGAGAAGGGTAAATTAGGAACAGGTAAAGACAACTCAGCCTGCTGTTGTGACAGTAGCAGCGCGGAGCGTTCCCGCTCTCGACGTGCACCGATGACTTTCAGGGTTACTTCCAGCTGTCGCTTCAGGTTGTGTACTTCGTCTCGCATCTGCCGGTTTCTCACCGGTTTCTCGCGACACCGACGAGTTTCGGGTACAATACCGTAACCTCTCGCAGAATTTCAGGCACTGAAATGACATTGCACTGCTAC
>JAVCKV010216890.1:0-16303 GCA_032274145.1 Herpochondria borealis | reverse complement strand
TATTCGGCATATTGATTGCTATCCCAACCTACACATCAAACACATCAAACACATCAAACACATCAAACAACTAGACCCAACCAGGAAGATAGAGCGAGAAAATGGCAAAAATAGTAATTTTAGGCGGAGATGGATTTTGCGGCTGGCCAACCAGTCTGTATTTATCCAAGAAAGGTCATGATGTTGTTATTGTCGACAATCTGTCACGACGTGCGATCGACCTTGAGTTAGAAGTGGATTCATTGACCCCAATACAGCCCATTGGCACCAGACTGGCAGCTTGGAAGCAACTCACAGGAAAAACAATAGGCTTTAAAAATATAACCGTAGGACAGGAATACCAGAAACTACTCAATTTACTGAGAGAAGAAAAACCAGACACTATTATCCACTTCGCTGAACAGCGAGCTGCCCCTTACAGCATGAAGTCAGGTGAGCACAAACGGTACACAGTTAACAACAACTTGAATGCTACTCATGATGTTCTTGCAGCAATGGTCGAGTTGGACTTAGACGCCCACCTCGTACATTTAGGTACAATGGGTGTTTATGGCTATGGAACCGCTGGCATGCAAATCCCCGAGGGCTATTTAAATGTAAAAGTAGAGGCCAATGGTGAACTGCACGATCAACAAATATTATATCCTGTTAATCCGGGGTCAATCTACCACCTGACCAAAACCCAAGATCAGCTCTTCTTCCAGTTTTACAATAAAAATGACAACATTCGTATCACTGACCTTCACCAAGGAATAGTCTGGGGCACACAAACGCCTGAAACCGAACTTGACGAGCGACTCATCAACAGATTCGACTACGACGGTGATTACGGTACTGTTCTAAATAGATTTTTGATGCAATCGGCTGTTGAGCACCCACTGACAGTACACGGAACAGGCGGTCAAACAAGAGCTTTTATACACATCACTGACACCTGCAAGTGCCTGGAACTCGCCGTTAACAATCCTCCAACAAAAAGCGACAGGGTCCAGATACTAAATCAGATGACGGAAACACACCGGGTACGCGACTTAGCAAAGATCATTTCTGACCTGACGGGTGCTGATATTGCGTTTGTAAAGAACCCAAGAAACGAGGCAAACGAAAACGATTTACACGTGTGCAATGACAATTTTCTGGGACTTGGCCTAGAACCGGTGACCCTCTCTCAAGGGTTACTAAAGGAAGTTACAGAAATTTCGGGTAAATACGCACACCGCAGTGACGACACTAAAATTCCATGCCTATCTCTTTGGACTAACGCGTCAGACGAAGAATCGGAATTGCTTGAGGAGGCTGCTTAACCAGCAGGTTCAGATATCAATATTTGAACAATGCGATACGGGGCTCCCATTTTAAGGTAGCCCCGCAGAGCAGCTTCACTGCAACAGGGAAAAAGAACCAGCTCCGGATTCACCGCTACTTATTTATTCACAGTTAACAGATACTGCATCGATACCCGGTGCAACTTGACAGCTGTCTGTTCCCTGCCCCCCATCAATAATCAGGTCATTTCCAGCCTGCCCTCTAACATCGTCATTGCCAGGACCGCCGAATACTTCGTCGTTGCCCTTACCCCCACGAACAATATCATTACCCCCTTGCCCGGAAACACGATCATTATGATCACCTCCATCAAGCCAAGTGTCATTACCTAAACCACCAAGCACCAGATCGTTCCCAGTTTCGCCCCAGATTCGGTCTTCGCCATCACCACCGTACAGGTCGTCATTATTCTGACCACCGTAGATACGATCGTCGCCATCCTCACCATATATGATATCCCTTGCACCTTGACCATATAGACGATCGTTACCGGTGCCACCGTATATTCTATCAGCGTCACGGCCACCAAATATCTTGTCGCTACCATCTCCGCCATATATTCTGTCGTTTCCGTCACCGCCATCGACCCAATCTGAACCAGCGCCTCCGTCTATTGTATCATTACCGGCAAGACCGCAAATAGTATCGGCACCACCACCTCCATTGATAACATCATTTTGCGGTGTTCCAAGAATCACATCATTTCCGGCCGTTGGTACGTCACCGTTGGAAATATCGACAGTAACAGCTTTGCCGTTGCACGATTGCAGATTATTAACACTAAGCTTTAGACGATAATTTCCGCCGTTGCCCCATTCGCCAAAACCAGTAGACCAGTCTCTGTCGGGGGACTTACGGTGCACACGTACATTGTAAGATCCGGATAACAACGAGCCAGAATAGGACAAAACACTTGTATTTGGTCTTAATGGTGAAACCGAATCAGGAGACAAACTAGCCAGAATCGATGAACTTCCGGACTTCCACACGGACACCTCGAGAGATAAATTCGCCGCCCTCGATTCACCGATCGGTGACTGAGTCAAATCAAGACCTAACTGCGGCCCGATCTCCAAGTCTACATTAGCGCCTGCAGCTCCGACAGTGAACTTAAAATAATCAGAGTCGTTATCAGGACCTCCAGCAGCTCCCTGAGGTTTCATTTTTCGTATTATATCGGTAGAACTTCCAAGCGCTTCCGCAGTTGCAACGGTGCCACCAACATCATCTGGTAAAGTGCCCAATTTACCATCAATTATCAAAAAATCATCCTGCAACTGATTGGCATTGGGATATTCTCCTTTGCTCCATTGCACGTACCGCTTACCGAATGGCGCTCCCATAATTGGCCCCCAATCACCATGCCCGCTGTAATATGACAGTGGTGGATTACCGTCATGCGACAACCCCATCTGATGGCCCGCTTCATGCGAGTGTGTCATACCCATTGAAGTTAAACCGCTGTTAAAAGTCCAGCCTGTTTGGTAAAAAGGCGAGCCTCCATAGACTCCTACATACGCAACGCCACCACAACCATTACAAAGACCGTAAGTGTCTCGTGTTGCACTGGTTGTTGCAATTATACGAGACTTATTTGAATTACTCGCATTTGCGAACAACGACGAATTGGTCGTCACGTTTACATCGAAAGATCCATAGTCTTCTGCAGCCTCAGCCCAAGCCTGATACATGTAATACAACTCAGTGGTGCTGAAAGAACTACTAGAATCAATTGAATAAGGACTATAGTTAATCGTACCACTGCTCCACGCGGAAGCTGTTAACGACCCTCCCCAATAGTCAATATAAAGTACATTTTTAGCGCCGGGCCGACTTTGAAGATTCATCACTGCCGCAAGAGAAGGGGTCTGCGCCAATTCAATATTAGCTACGATATGAGTGTCGTCAGTATGTTCTGGAAAGTACGCACACACGTACTCATTGCTATCCTCTACACTCAGAACTCCTATGCCACTTTGGTTCAAAGAAGCACGATGAAAACTCTGCTTCATGTAATCGAACACTGTAAGACCTACAATTTTTTCGTTATCAATGTGAAGATCAATCGATTTCCCTTCCCCCAATGCGATCACTTTTGTCGATGTTGTTGGCGGTAGGCTTGTCGGGTTAAGAGGAGTTTCATTATGAATGGCAGTTACAGTCCCTTTAACTATCGAACCATCCGGCAACGGAACACGTACCACTTGCCCAATCGTGACCTGGCTACTCTCTGCCGACTGGAACGAAACTTCCACCTGCTGCTGCAATGACGAGGTCTGCTGCGTAATTGCAAACAACAGATCTTGAGCCCTAAGGAGAGGGCTTGAAAGCAATAAACACCCAGTGACAAGTGATATTCCATACCTGCCTCGCTTACTTACCCTTCTTTTACGAGCACCACTCACTTGACTGCTGCCGATTGAAATTATTTCAAACATCAAGAATACTCCATAGTAAATACAAACTATCCAAACGCATACTTATTGTTTTCGCGTTACCTTGAATCACTGACCGGCAATACAACTACTGTCACCAGTCCAACCCCAATCATCACCATCAGTGTCTGTACAAGTAGATTGTGAATATTTCGCATTAGCAATCTGGATCGATACAATAGTCGGAAAATCTCCAGCGATACGAACATTAAGAATACTTCCAATAGAGTCACTATCAAGAGAGTGTGATGCAGTAAGCTCTGTTGAACTAAACGCTGGCAATGGTTTATTAGGCACCACCCGAATGCTGTCAATCAGCACACTGCTGTCATCTGTAGATTCAATCCGAATAGTCAAAGTGTCATTATTCAGAAATGCACTTAGCGCTAAACCACGAATGATATACAGCTGAGCTTCCACATTGTGGTCGTACAATAAGCCTTCATGCATGGGACCGACGCGACCAAGATCAACCCACCGAGAATCTAGGCTGTTGACCAAAGACGAAGCTTGCTTCTGCCTGCTGCGGGGGGCACACCGTGGTAGCCCCGCTGAACGAAACCGTTGCGGGACAACCCTTTGCCATAGAAAAAGAGATCTACTGTGTTTTCCGTATTTCCGATCAACTGCATCGCGTAATCGAATCTATCTTTTGAAGACTCAAATACAGTTTTTTGCGGTTCATGCAAACCAGCCATTACTCTTTCGTTAGTGGCGAAATTTCTGAATTTCACATCATTTTTCGAGGCATGTGTGTTTTTAGTGTAAAAACCAATACCGGCGACCCCCGCTTCGCGAGCAATTCGAACGCCCGAATGCAGGTCGTCCAAAGTAGGAGACTTGGCGCCTCCATTTTGGAAATAATTTGTTGTGTGTAGTTGCCCCATGTAATACAAGGGGAGGCCAAGTTCAGCTTTCAAGCTGGCAAGCCTTGAACGTAGCCTTTGCTCATAAACTTCAGGGTGGCCTATCACTCGAGCATACAAATCATAAAAAATGAAGTCCGGTTTTAGGCTCACTGGCATTTTAGCGACGGCCGATGCAATCAATGATGTTCCGCTTAGCGTCCGGTACACAGGCGCATGACCAATATGGATGCCTACACTACAATCAGGATCTACTTGCATGATCTGCTGTTTTAGGTGACTGAACAGATCCGCTAAATTATCGACAAACAACTGATCATTGCCCACGTGCTGCTGAGGTGCTCTGCTTAAATTAGCACCAAACCAAAAGTCTCCACCACCACCTGGTTTATGGTAAATACTTGCCTCCTCAAACAGAATGATTTTGCATTCATCCACATTGAGCGAGTAGTCTCTAACGATCGATGAGATGTTAAAAGACCTCACATCATCTGCCGAAAGACCACCTGCATTATCATACAATCTAATTTGAAGCCAAATTCTTGCGCCACTATTTTTAGCAAGATGGTACAGTTTTTTGTTATAGGCGAGTTCGTTAGCGAGGCCCCATTGACCGTTAGTATCGTTAAATCTGAACTCCTCATGCCCCAAAGTGGCATACAGAATTCCAGCTACATCATGCCGTGCCATTGAAGGCAATACGCTTTCCAGATATTCAGGATTGTAAGGAGCAAGGTTATAAGCGGACAACATCATGAAATTGTCTTCGTTGCCTTTAACCGAGGTGGACAACAAGAGGACTACCAGAGTTGCCAATACGCTGATTTTGCTACAATAGTCACAGAAAATTATATCTTTCATGGTTGAACCGCTCCCTATTGACGGTATCGGACACAACATCCAGCACCTCAATCTTCAGCTAGGGATATTAACCAATACAAACAAACATCAAAGTGTCTAGAGTCACAATAGGGGGATTAAACGTAAGCGTCCGAGCATCACCAGCAGAAAAAATTCGGAATTTTATGCGCCTCAGCCAGCGCTTTGTAACGACTCCTACAAGCCAACGTGCTGGCAATAAAATTTCTAGCATTACTGGTAAATCAGGGATTCTATCGACTGGGTTTGTTGGTATGGTTTCACCAGAGTTAGCAGTATGACTGTCGGCATTTTTCTCGATTTGCGACCGAGATAGTGAGTAAATACAGGCTTCTTTATAAGTTAGTATTTGATATGACCGCTTAGTCGCTCACAAGAGAGCCCGCGCCTGTGTAAAGCAGCTAAGCACAGAAATAACTTCTATGTTAGATATTCAATAGTAGCTACATGTGGCAGGTGAAAAACTGTGATGCTGCACCGACGGATATGGTGCTCATTAATTATTGTGAATACAGCGTTAGACCGCTACTTGAACCCAAACTGCAGACCATCGATTATCACATCGAATTTATTAACCGTTGCACGATACGGCAGATCTTCTGAATTATTGACCTGCGGTTCTACTCCAAACTCAAGTGCTCCAACTACTCCACTACTGCGCAAAGTTGGAAATATACTACTTTCTCCAATAGCCCAATTCACTCCTTTTCGCGCTAGCAGTGTCTCAAGATCATTGAGAGTGAAATGCAGAAATAAATTCCAGTTGAGTTCAATATCACCCTCATCGGAAAGATCCATAAGAGGAAATCCATCACTATTAGTCTCCCGGCTGTAGACGACTAATGGCGCTAAGTGGGTATCTCCATACCAAATGTGGTAATAATAATCACCAATTGCAATGGGCAAATCAGTGAGCCGATGTTGTGAAGGATTCCTGTTTGCCTGACTGACATCATTTGGACTCAACGCCCCTACGTGTACCATCATCTCAAGAATCAGATTCACCAGATCCGGGTTAGGATGGCCGTCACCAACAACATTGTGCAGAGTATTGACTAAAGGACTGCCGGCTGCATCAGTACCAAGTAGCGCCTCGTTCGCCGATATATCGTAAAACCACGATTCGAGCATAACATCGCGTTCTGCACCAACCACATTTTGCTCATCAATATTCACTGTAATATTAATATCAGGTAAATTAGAAGTGCGGGCGGGCAGCCCTACCAATCCGGCTATGGATTCGAGATCCGGGTAATTGAAGCCTGTACTTGAAACAAGCAATGGATAGGGACGATATGAGGTTTCCCCAACCAAACCAAACTTCGAGCCGATAACAAATTCTGGGTAGGCTTTTATCGCTGTATTATCTGTCTGGCCCACATCTGTCTCGATCTGAGCCCGACGCCCGCCACTAGCGTCAGATTCTGTGACGCAAATAGATACTGTGCGACCGGTATTGTCTACGATTGATCCACTGTTAAAAAAATTGGCTGAGATTACAGTACCGGTAGTATGGCTTATTAAATCTGTATCTATCACTATTGGAGTACCGCTATTTGCAGGCGTCGCCGTGCCTTTGACAAAATGGCTGCAAGATAGAACATCAACCACGATGTAAGACGCCGACGACTGCCGATTACCCGCTGTATCAAGTGCCCTGGCCTTGATAAACAACCTCTGATCTTCAACTCCGTCAATCTGATAAGTCCACTGCGACTGATTGAGCTCAGCTGAAACTTCGACCCACGCCTGCTGAAAGGTTGACCCGTTCCAATATTGCCTGGTCTCTAAATCTCTGATGACCAAGTTGACCGCGAATACGGCGACATTGTCAATAGCGTGCCCATTGATGACCAACGGATACTGAACCGTAGTCTGAGTCAAGGGCTTGCTTATCCTCGCTTGCGGTTCCTCTGAATCAGCGAGCTCTACGCTAAATGATTGGTAATCACGAGGCGATTGCCGAGTACCATCTGTGGCCACCGCCTTCGCTCTTACGGAAATTTTTGATCCCTCAACAGGTGCAAATTCATAGGACCATCCAGTGCCCGTAACACTGGCTAACACCGAAGACCAACCCTGTTGATAATTCAAGCCATTCCAGAAATGGTTGTCAGCATTCTTGATCACCAATTCAATTCTTTCGAGGTACTGTGGGGATGTTACTGAACCAAGGATGCTGACAGGCAAAATGACGGTTTCATGGCGCTGCGGGAAAGCGACTTCAGCGACAGGCTGTGCTTTTGACACCGCAGAGAAAGATGAATAACTGGCAACTGTCTGTTTTACACCATCGATGTCCCAGGCACGCACCCGGATTGAGAAATTATCGTCAACATTTGCTGAGAAAAGATATTGCCATTTGTTACCTGAAACTGTAGCGACAACTGGAACCCAAGCGGCCTGAAATTCCGTACCATTCCAGTACTCACCTGCCTCATTCAATAACAGCAGGTCAATTCGATCAAGCGGCACTGCTGAGCTTAAATCGCCAGAAACTTCAACCGGAAATGCCACCACGGCTTTTCTCACCGGATGAATAATATCAGCGTGCGGTGCGGACAGAGCAACGAGTGGAAAACAAGCCATAGTGAGAAGCACGAATAGTACTGCCTTATTAGCGTGCGGCCAAAAATACCTGTGCATGTTCATTGGCAAATAGCTTCCTGTATATAGACACAACGAGTGGACGTATCGGCTCCATTCATTCAGGCATCTGTATCAGAAAGGGAGCGTAAGAAAAACGTAACGAAGCAAAAGATACCGATACTCCAGACAATGTCCATTTTCGTCGCCACCACAAAGGACACTGCCACCAAGACCCTCGATTTCTACGAACTCAAGGTACCGAGTCGCCGAGAACAAAAAAAGGGCTTGATCCGTTGCAAATGTCGCAGCCAGATTCATGCAACTAGTGCAGATCGCTCAGGGCACGCGGCCTTTCACCGGCCACGTATAGTTATTCAGAATGACTAAACGCCTATATATTGCACGCAACACAACATGCACTTGAGTGGCCCTCGCTACGCGCCTGTTTCTGGATGGGCACAAACTATAATATAGAGAGCCGGCTGGACACCCGCCCTCTATTGCCTCTTCCAACTTACAAACAGAAATAACTAAACAGAAGTAAGGCTTTCGTTCATATCGACCACGCTGCCTGAACCACCCACGTCATTAGATTCGACCAATACACGGACACCACAAACAATAGAACTGGCATCCTTCTTTATCCATTCCCCGTTTTTAGATGCTTTGGTGTTTTGTGTCTTTAGACTCGCAGGATGTAACTCGCATGCCTGGTAGGTAATTGAGGTATTTGTCTCAGCGGTATTTGCGATCATGAAACGAATATTATTAATCGGCATATCAAATTCACACAGCTTCCCGAACTCTATCCAGTCAGTTTCAGAACCATCCGTTAACCGGCATTGCAGCATTCCATTGATCTCCGACTCTGGAAGAACCTTTTCAACCAAAATGCTTGTCACTGCTGAATTCTGGTGCATCGGCCCAACCCACATGTGCGGGGATCCGTTGTACACAGTGCCAGCACCGTCCCTAAGAACTACTGACAAATCGTTCTTATCCCACGAACCTATGTGCTCTGCGACAGTTGTTGCACCTTCGGCCATAATTGACCATACGCGTCCTGATACTTCAGGCCGCACTTCCCACTTACGAGCCAACTTATTAACAATTCGAACAATATCGGGCCAACCAGAAGCAAAGTCATCACCACATACAATCCCTGATTTCTTCATGAAAGGCAGAAAGAAGTTAACGTTTTCGCTAAATCCCGGATCACCATGTGTGGCGTCATCAAAAAACATATCAATCGGCTTATCCCAATCAGATACGATTGATGGGCTCCAGCCTTGTATTGGAATCACATTGGGGCAATCTTTTATATAGTGTTTATAAGTTTCCAAAGAGAATGGAAGCGCATCAGGCAAGCGACGAGGTATCCAAGGCTGAGGCTCCCAAGTATCAATTGAATATATCGTAACACTTGGGTCAGCGTTCTTTGACAATACCCATGTCGAGCTTCCGTACAACGGGCCAATTTCTACAATAGTGCCGTTTTTCGGCACAGACTTGGCCAGTCTGCCCAGGTAACGCAACCCCTCGAGGGTCATCGTTCTTGGAATTGCCGTATTTATTAGTATCTCTTTACTCACTGGATTAGTCTCGTGTAGTTTGTGATCGAATAACATCAAATAGATTTTCTACCGACAGGTTTTGCTAGAAGCCGACACTTTTTGCCATCACAAAGCGTGAATGGCTCGGGCGCAATCCACTTCAGCCACGTGTGTCCATAGGGCCTCAATTTCCGACAATGTATAATTCAGATCGGTATTTCGCTGAACATATTTTACCTCTTGATCGTGGGTAACTCGTAGAGATCTCAAAAGAGCATGAACACGGGTAAGTCCTTGCTGACTGCCAGACGGGGCTTCGTCTTTTGACATTTTCTCGAGCCAGGCCAAGATATCTTTAAACGCTTTAGTCTCTGGCTTTACACCTGCTATGACGAGCTCTCTTTTAACCTGTTTACACAGCTTGGTGATATTGGGTGTTAACTCTACCATTTTATTCCATTTGTTCTCGGAGATACCGCTTCGGAGGCACCGTGAAAGAACACGCAATTCTTCGGACCGCTACAGAAGCAAAATACAGGCCGAACTGTGATTTATCACACACCCAAAATCAGAGATTCTACAAATTTGGGATTATTACCGAGGCATCCTGCCAGGTCGCAGATCAATTACATGCAAACCGCAGGGCACGGCAACGCATCAACGGAAACTACAAACATAGCCGGCACGCATCCTGCTGTCCCCCATGCTGGTGTTTCAAAACAGTGTGCCATGACAAATCAATTTATTGGATCTCTGGAAAAAGTAATCAGTCATGGGATTCGTGGCTGGGTTATCGATACACAGAACCCTCACTCAAATCTATCTGTGGAGATCTCGATGGACAGTTTTTACGTTTGTGCTGCCCCAGCCAATATATACCGAAACAATCTCTGGAACGGAGTCTGCGGTCATCACGGATTCGAAGTCCGGTTGCTTGATATACCAGCTTCTGTATTTAAGAATCCGATCCTTAACATTTCCGCAAAATTGACAAACGTCGACTACGAAATCGTAAACTCTCCAATACGATTTGATCCCCCAGCAGTAGCTACAGCGTTGTGTTCGCTCATAAGACTAGATATCAAAAATACCCGCTCTTTGTATGACACTACCACCAGCAGTCTCACGCCCCTGCTCGCTCCCAGGTAGGCAGTTCACTTTGCATTCTGAAGTATCGCGACTGATAAGAAGGGCTAGCCAATATGACCAATCCAGCAGACGCCAATCAAGCTGTAGTTGTTGTTCCTGACAGCAACACCGACATATTTACTGCTTTACTCGATCATGGACTCATCTCAAGAATTTGCACATTGATTGAGGCTCAGTACGATGTACGGCTGCTCTACTGTCACAGCGATACAAACATTGCCAACAGCTGTTCAATTGCCGGCTACCAAATTCCCGTTGATAGACTGCCGGAGTCTGAGCCGCCATCCTCTATCGGGCCGATGTCGCCTGTTATGCTTACTTGCAGGCAAGTGTATGAGCACCTCCGGGCGTTACCCTCCGTTGCAGTTATACTCGGCTGCAATCGGGATGGACTACTGTACTACGCGCAATCGGCAAAGAAGCAGGGTCTTGCTTTTCAACAGTCGATATTCGAAATTAGTCTATGCGAGCCACAAGCCGTTATCAACGAATTAGAAGGCATGTTCTGCAATAACTATTCAGATTCAATCAAATCATGGCTAGAGAAACAAACTCTTGCGATGGCAGACAGAATCCTATCCTCCAGTACATTCCTATCTGAATGGCTAAAGCTTGCTGTTCCAGAAGCCCCCCTCACGGTGCCTCTGCCGATTTTTCCGATATGGAAGGAAGTTGATCAATCACAACAGTCCAAAGAAACCACTACTACCGAGCTGGTGTTTGTGGGTGGTCTGACACGGAGAAATGGACTGGTTCATTTTGTCAAAGCACTTGAGAGAATGGATTCAAAAAACTGCAATTTTTCCGTGACCTTTCTAGACACACCCGAGAGTAATCCAGATGTTCAAAAACTAATTTGTCACTTCGTAAAAAACACGTCAATAACTTGCCGCCTAATGAATTTTCCGTCAGAGATTGCATCACTAATTGACTACCTCAACAGTCAGAATCGAATAGCTGTGACCCTGCCAGTGCATGACTGCGCAGCATGGACAGCCTCAGCCATACATCACACTGGCTTACCGTGTATAACCGCCCCCAATGCAAACATTGGTGACACCAACAGCAATTCCACGAATTTAGTTGTCTCCGGGATCGGTGTATCCGAACTCGTTGCCACTCTGACAAATCTACCGTCCATGCACCGCATAGGGGCAAAGTACAAAGACTCTACATCATGTTATGCCAGGCTAATACCGAGCCCTATCACCAGTGATTTCCGCACCGAAATTCTAGAAGCTCCCGCTAGTCAGATAACGGTTTGTTTGTCACATTTTTGCCGACCCCACATGCTGCACCTGGCACTTGAGTCTCTTTGCAATCAAACGGTTAAAGGATTTGAAGTTGTGGTGGTTGATGACGGTAGCCCGCTCCAATATCAGCCTATGCTCGATAGTGTTTGCCTTCATTTCACAAGCCGGCTCAACCTCCAGCTTATTAAAACTGACAATCAATATCTGGGCGCATGCAGGAACACCGGTTGGCGGAACGCAAAAGGACAATTCATCCTGTTCATGGATGACGACAACATCGCGACGGCCAATGAAATCGAGACCTTTTCCCGCGCTCAGGCAACCTCTAAATGCGATGTGCTGACTTGTTTTTCAGACACCTTCATGGATGAAGAGAATCCCGGCCTCCTGCCCACAGTAAAAAATCGAATCACACCGATAGGTGCATGCCTGTCGATTGGCACACTGTTCAACTGCTTCGGTGACTCAAACTCCTTCTGGCGGAAAACTACATTAGAAGATATTAACGGCTTTACAGAAATCCATGGGGTTGGAAAGGACGACAACGAGATCTTTGCCAGAGCGATACTAAATGGACACACGCTGTCAGTAGTGCCGGAACGTTTATTCTATTACCGACTATCGAAAAACAGGATGCGTCACCACCACCTCAACCCGGAAGCAGGAACTTATCGGGTTATCGAAGCTTATCGACAAAGTTGCGGAGGCGACGTAGCAGATCTAACTAACCTGATCGTCGGTCAGCATCAGAAAATCAACCAACTACAGCAAGAGATACTGGCACACCGGTCCTTGTCGATTCGTAGTGAACAGCGAATAAAAATTATTGAACACCTGTTAGAGCGCATACAGGGACAATCCAGTAATCCCGATAGACAAGACGCTGCTTTTGGTATGCCCATTGCTACATCAGGCGACACTATTAAATGACACCATAGACACCGCCAATAAAAAAACAATAGCGGGCATCAATTTTTCAATAACGCAATAGCCCGATTCAGAATAAGGTCCTGTTATCTTCAACACCGGGGATCCTTTTGCTTGGCTTGTAATTAGAATACACGGCGAATTTCTCCGTGATAGTTAAAACACCTGGTCCGGACACTCAGCGAGAAACAATGTATTTCCCGAACAAACCAAACCTGAATCTCGATAATGATGCAATACTCGCTTTTGTATGCCTGCGCAATGAAGCGGAGCGACTGCCCTACTTTCTCGAATACTACGAAAATCTCGGTGTCAGTCACTTTTTCATTATAGACAATCAATCTACCGATGACTCGGCACAAATAATTGAGGATCACCCAAATTCGACAGGATTTTTTGCTGATGGCAGCTACAAAGGTTCCGCAGCTGGACGCCTGTGGATGGAAGAATTGGCAAACCACTACGGCATAGACCACTGGTGTTTTACCGTTGATGTGGATGAGCTCTTTGTTTATCCGTACATGGAGTCGACCACTCTCCGCTCTTTAATTACATCACTCGAAGAAGAACGTGCCGAAGGCATGATGAGCGTATTCCTCGACATGTATTCAGATAAGCCACTATCAGAGACCGACTATAAGCGAGGATCCAACTTTCTGGACACATGCCCGTACTACGAAGTCTCTACATATTCACTTGCGCCAGCAGCATTGCCACCCTATCTCTCCATCACAGGAGGTCCTCGCTGGAGATCTATGTGGGATCATCAAAAGGTAAATTCCGGCCCTATGATGAAAAAAGTACCACTGGTTAAATGGCAAGAGGGTTTCTTTTACAACTACTCCACTCATTCCCACTTCCCACTTAAACTGTCACACACCACGGCGGTCTTACAACATTTCAAGTTCTTTTCTTTCTTCACAGATTTAGCAAAAAAAGAAGCCCTGCGTGGTGACAGGCGCCAGACCAAGGACTATCAAAATTACGCCAATAAGCTCACCGGCGGAGATCCGTGTTTTTTTGGTACCGAATCAAGACTCTATAGTAATTCACTGGATTTCGTTAGAGCAGGCATTGTTAGTGTGTCTGACGCCTGGCGTAATTTTGCTTCAAAAAATTGCGATAGCCAGACAGAGCTACTTATAAACAGCACTAAATGCCGTCCCTCCGATGGTAGCGTTTTAAATTTAAACGACTCTGGCATGGGCCTTGGCGCATTGGCATTTTTGTGGCCCCATGTAAACAACGAATCAGCATTCGAACTCACCCACGGTTTTGGCAAACGCTTACGGTCAACAGATCTTACTTTTCTTTTAGAACGATACGCTTCTAACCTCACTCTAGTTGATGTAAGACAAAACACACTGCTGATCAAAATCGAACCGCTCATCTGGACACAAACGCATTGCAAATTCACACTTGTAGCGAGTAGCGGCGGTGTAATAATCGAGTGTTTCGATGTTGACAAACAGATGTGTTACGAAAATATCCTCAAAAGAAGTTTTGATGCTTCCATTCATACTTTCACGATTAGGAAAGGTGGACCGCTGCAAACCTATGTACAGGAATTTGGCACAATACGTCCACGAGTTACGTTCTCCTTAATGGCTGAATCCAGTAGGGACGCAAAACCGTCTCACTACTACCACGGACTTGCTTGCAGCGAAGCGCCAGCGATGAAAGCCATCAAAAAGGGACGGTTGAATTTTTTCGATGACAAGCAGGGTAGCGCAGGCTCACTGACACCCGGGCAAACATTCGATGGAGTACTTGAGAGTGTCAAAGATGGAGTATTGAGAGGATGGGTATTTGAGAAACTGCCATCAAATCCGCTGGCTATGTTCAACTGGGACGTACCAGTCAGTATCTATCTAAACGACTGGTATGTCGGTGAAACAACACATACCTATCCGCGAAACGATTTGTCATATGAACGCCTAAAACGACAAAATTTTGTACATATTTCGCGGCAAACACAAACAGGCTACGGATTTGATTATCCGTTGCCCATCAACTTTTTTCTCGACAAGGGGATCTCCGATTTCAGCCTCGAGTTAAGAGTCGCACGCCGTAACGTAGTGTTGGCAAGATCTCCGTGCAAATGGTCTGGCCGGACTGCGAAATGGAATTCAGAATCTGGCTGCTGGGACTCAGAAGCACTCGATATTCCGATAGCGGCTGGCTGACCTCAATATACTTGCAGTTACAAACTACAAAGTAATCTTTGATTTCATCCCTAGATATTATATGGCGAGCGTTAACACGCTCACCAAAATCAATAAAATATTGCTTAACACTTATGACTGTATTGGCATATCCCCTTTCATGCCGATAGTGTCGTCGCACCAGACACGCGTGATATCCAGAACTCCAGCTAGCCGCTGTATTACGGTAACCTTATTATTAATATTGTTGCCACTCTGGCCAAACTCATGTCCAATGTGAAAATGGAACAGGAGTTTGTGTGGTCGAAATTTACAGAGGCAGTCAGGTCTGGAGAAATCGGAGTGTGTGCATTGAGTCGACGAACTTTTCAGTAAGATTTCACTCAGCATGAGAATGAGCTGATAGTGACTTTGTATTTCCAGACACCGATGTGCGATCCACTCATTCAACACTAAATCGTTCATGACCCGGAACGAACCTATGGCCAAGTTGTGGTTTAAATCGTTTATCAAACTCCCCAATGGCTTCACTCGTCTCACTGCATAAAGATTTGTACGCAGAACTAGTCATTGAGGGACGCTCCACCCTGATTGAAAATTCGCCACAGCAATATCGTCGCCACTCAGCCAATTATCCCGTTCAGTGGAAATATCAGTCTCACTAGTCAACTCATTTCTGGGCCGACACTCACGCAAAAAGCTCGCCGCGTATTAGTTCCCTGCGAATTAGAAGGCCCGAGCTCCTCGTGCTAACCGCAAAAGTACTGACTGGATTACTATCGTTAACTCCCAAGTGGCATCGCTATGGCTTGCCGCTTCGAGATGATCAGACTTTGAATTACCATTTTTATCACCAGCTACCGTGAATATCGATGTGACGATCTAACATCGGCACTTATATCTGGTCATCGGTCGTATCTTACAACCTGAAACTGGTAGCTCGCCTTAATACCGGCTGACGTTTTTGCGTTGTTATGCATAACTTGGGCTAAGGCCTGGGCCGCATCACGCCCCTATTATCCAGACGCTCATATCAGAGGCGAAATTCCCATGTAATTGCGCGAAATTCGATAGAGTTTACCATCTGTCTGGCGTCAATTACTTTGTCCGGTTTGGCGACAATTACCATGGCCGGTTGAGAATGGGGGTTTACGAGGTTGG